>MDKJ01161692.1:0-37009 GCA_005239525.1 Nicotiana knightiana | reverse complement strand
CTTTTCTTTCTCCCTACTTTAATATCCCACCCCCCCACTCCTCCCCCTCTTTTTGTTCAAATCCAGGCATATGGTGAAAAACAAAGAAAAGCAATGGATTTTCTCAAAAAAATAAAAATATGTCAATCCTTTCTCTCACATTAACTTCCTCTCTCCTTTTCGTATCCAATCTAAGACTGGAATACAAATAGAGAAAGAGAAACACTATCGGTAAATTATCGAGTTTTGGTTGGAAAAATCCATTTATGGAGGATCTTTCATTTTCTGATTTCACCATTCATGTCCTTCTTTGACATAGCCTAGCCGGCTCTCTTGTTGTCTTGACGGAATTTTAGCAGGTGCCACATCGACTGTCTTTGACTTGGGGATATGATTTTATGGATTTCATTAGAAGTGAAAGATGGAACATATTTTATGGAAGTTCATGGCCGACTGAGGCATGCGGTCATGTGATGGTTGAGATCTTTCTCACAATGGCGGCACTAAAAGGTGTAGACGGAATAATGAAATAAGTAAAATAAGAAAGAAATTTTGATAAATTGATTTTTAAAAAATAGGGCCCACAGATGACACGTGTAAAATAATAAATAGTCTTAGTATTTGTCTTGTTCTTCTTGTCATACGACTGAGCTACACGCTCTGACGAAAGAGTTTATTTATAATCAATTGGTTGAGTTGTGATGCTAAGATCTTGTTTGGATTGTTGTTACCTATTGTATTGTATCGTATTGTTACTTTAAATACAATGTTTGTTTTGGTTGTTATTTAAATTTTATTGTATCATATCATTAAATTTGTCGTTACATAACGACAAAATGTGCCACTTTATGTAACGATCGATTTGGTGTGATTGCGTCATTATCTTGTCTTTTTCTCTCATCCCACCCTTTATTATTATTAAATAATTTTATTTTATCATTTACCATACCTTTTTATATAATAAATTTACCCCGTGTCATAGTTTTTTTATTTATAATATTGCAAGTTTATTCTTCATATTGCTGGTGTGTAATATCATAAAACAACAACAAACGATACAATCTATCCAAACATTATATTCAACAATAATACAGTACAACACAATACAATATGATACATTATGAAACGATGTGCAACAACCATCCAAATAAAATGGGAAAGTCAAATGTTTATATAACTGGGAGGCCGTTTTGCCTAACCTTTATTCATACCGATTAAAAAATTTAGCCTTAAATATAATTTTGAGTAAAGTCTGATTTGACCACTAAAATAGGTAGCGCAAGGGAAAAGTTTATCTCTCTGCCTCTTCTGGTCCATGAAAATTGGAAAAAGAACATTTTTATCTCTGAACCGTGAAATGTAAATACCGAAAAAGATAAGTAAGTACACTCTTTAAGTTCTTTACACGTGTCCAATCAAACAAAACTGACAAAATTTTGCAACCACAAACATCACCGCATACGTACTTCTATAAGAAACAAATTTTTTTACAGATAAAACAGAAATCAATCAAACATTTTGTTTTCTTTATTATGAAACTATTATTTATGGATATCCATTTATTACTCCACTATAGATAATCTTTCTGAAGAAGATGATCCATTTAGTACTCTATTGAAGTTTATCTACAAGCAGCTGATGCAGGCATGTCACAAGCAACTCAATGAAATGATTTGCAGCTTCTTCTTATTAAACATGCAGGTTGCGAGCAGCTCATGCAGACAACTTACAAGCAGCTGAAGAAAAGCCTCGCAGCTGCTTCCTGAAAAGCCTCGCAGCTGCTTCTTGTAAAGCCTCGTAACTGCTTCCTTTTTCCTATAAATAGATGAGTTTTTAGTTTATTATGTACATCAGTTTGAAAGTTGAATAATATATCAATTTCTCACTATACTTGTCTTTAGTTTATTTACTTTACAGTCGTTATTTTATAACACGTTATCAGCACGAGACTCTTCCTTGAGCACATACTTTGGAAGATGTATTACTATAGTTATCCTCGTCCAAAGGCATCGGTTCTCACTGTAAGTAAGATCAAACTGTTGTATTTATGGATTCCTACCCTTTTTACAGTGGGTTGAACGATTGATATTTCTTTGGCGTCAGTATTTTATTTCCATATTAGCAAAGTAAGCATGGAAATGATTTCATGTTTGGCTTAAAGGTTTTACTATATCACTTTGTCTTTATGAATGACAAATTATTTTTCCTTGCTGCTTTGCTATCTTAAAATAGGTTTGTAGCAAAAGACTTGTGACATTACTTTTTGCACTTTCATATATTGCTTAACACTAACTACTTGTTGAGTTGAGTTAGCAAACGTCTATGGATATAAATCAGATCCAATCGCCATAACTAAGAGTTCTACTCAAAAGGTTAGTACTTCCTACATATCAGACATTCCAATTTTTTTTGCTACTAACAATACGATTTTTGGTCCTAAGGAGCATAATTGGTTCACTTAGCAATTCATGCCATAAATTTGTTCCTGAAGAAAAATATTATGAGAAGGGACTATGATTTATTATTTTCATCTCTATTGATGGCTAAGTATGGGACTTTTTAATAAATATATAGTCACCGACAGTGGCATATTTGCTGTAATTTTGCCTGATTACTGGCCTAAAATTTTAAGTTGTCAACTGAAATGACAGAGATTTAAAGTTATTAAAGATTTTTGGAAGAAGTTGTTCCTTCCGATTGATTATTTGTTATTCGATCAAATCACCCATGTTGATTAATTGATATTAATATGATGAAGATTTAAAGTGTTAAAAGTGGAAACAGATGATATTATTTATTCCTGATTTTAATAAATTGTCTATGAGAATCATGCTTATTATCACACTTTAATATACTAAATTGACCTCTAGCAAGTGACTAATTCGACCTCTCGTTACTACCTCTCTGAGGTTAGGCGGGTGACTCACTGAGTACACATTGTTTTCGTAATCATGCTACACTTGCTGTGCATTTTTATTGCACAAGTACTTTCATAGCGCTATGGCGGATTTGGAGACTTAGGCGAGCTGCATCATCCAGAGGCGATCCGCAGCTGACAGAGTCTCCCTCATACTGTAGTACATTATTTTAATTTCCTTGTCCACATGTATTTCGGACAAGCTTTATAGAAATTGTAAAATTCTTAGAAATTTGTCATGTACTTGTGACACTGGGTTATGGGATGTGTTGGGATATATTTGTTAAAATAAGACTATTTAAACCATTGTATTTACTTAAAAAAATTCTATTTAATTATTATGTAATAAGTGAAGGTAATGATTTTCATAAATGCTAAAACCAGAAAAAATTTTAATTAATTAATAATTGGCTTGCCTGACAATGATGTCCGGCGCCATCACGACCTTATGGTCTAGGTTCCCTTAGGTCTCACGAGTGATGAGCAAGTCTAGTAGAGTTTTGCGGATCGTTACGGAGACGTCTGTACTTATCTTCGAGAGGCTACAGGGCTTTTAGGAGTACTTCCCTTCTTGATTTCCTCATCGTGCGATTTGATTCCTTTAAGGCTTATGCCTAAGTTTATTCCTACTCAATCTTACGCGATGCGAAGCGCTTGCTATGAATCAGGAATTTGAGGAATTGAAATGGTGCCATGGGTGCGGTGCGGGATGTTTCTCCCTGCGAAGTTGATTGGGGCTATTGTCGTTGCCCTGTGGAAGGATAATATGTTATTTCAGCTCAGTAGCTGTGTTTCTGAGAGCGTTGAGGTTATGCTCAGGTTGTGATGATGTTTAAGATTGGTTATCGCGCGATGTCGATATGATGGTAGAACTTTTGCCCATATGTTGAGTACTGATGAATGGTTTGAAGGGAGGTTTTCTCAGAGTGTGATTTCGAGATTTTGGTATTTTAGTTCCGGCAGAGGAAAGGCGTTTGGATTATGAATGGTCCGGTTGGGGTTGAAGATAAAGTAGTAAGGCTTGGTGTTTTCAAGTAATGGAGTATTCACCTGTGATGTGTTATCGTCGTCCTTGATCGAATGGAATGTGTTAAGTTCGTCAGTGCCATGGTTTCTTTGGGTGCGTGGAGCCAGAGTATTGTGAAGAAGTATTGAAGAATGCGTTTGGTAGAGACCGTGAGGTGTGGTGGTTCAGTACCGGATAAGTGTTGATAATGATGGCAGCTAGAGAAATGTGATCTTCGGAGAGTTGGAAGTCGTGGTGATCTGCTGGTTTAAGAGCTAAAGAGAATGATATTGAATTGAGGCTAGGCGGTGGTTCCATTTCTAGGAGGCCAGGTGTAAGAAGCGGAAGTCGAGCAGTCGCTAAGTGGGGGAGTCTCACCATCTGCAGTTGGGTTGCAGGATTGTGTTATCATAGGGTTGCGGATTAACGACGTGTTGGCAAGTTATTACAATTAAGGGAAAGGAGCAAGATGGTGATTGTGCGTGGGATTTGATGAATATGTGCAAAAATTGGCCCTGTCGGACCAGGGTTAGGCTTTGGAAGATTCATAATTTTACTTAAGGCATAGGTGAGTTGTCTAGGATAGTGACTCGGTCACGTGTTTCATTGAAAAGGGTGTTCATGTGCTAGGAGAGCCTTGGAATTGATTGTATTCGGGACCAGTTAGAGTGGATGACTCTCAATAGCGGTCCTAGTGAATTCAAAGTTAAGAATGCGGCGTTTAAGGGTTTCAGGTAGCAGTATGATCGAGGATTGAGCTTATGCAGCGTAATTCCTAAGAAAAGGAAAATGGTTGGGGTTCTATGATATGTTTCAGCGTGCAGGATAGTATTGGAGGAGTGAGAGAAATAAACTCCGGATTGTAGAAATATTATCAGGAGGGTATGAGACGGGTTGCGGGATTTAGGTAGCATAGTCTCGTGAATGAAGGTCACTCGGGATGAGTGAGGGTTGAGTTTTCTATGAGTTGAAGGAAGTTGCTCTTATTCCGGAGGCAATTGAAGATGATTAAAAGAAGATAGATTGATTAGCCATGGTTGAAATCGCATATTTACGGCAGTGATCAGTTCCTTCGATGTGATTAAGTTGTGCATGTGGTTGTGCCGGTGTGTGCGGGGCTTGTCGGTCATCGTAATGAATTTCATGTGGGAGCATTTGACTGCTATGGCCTGTCAGGTGTAGGCAAATCCCAGAAGGGTTATGGTGGTATAGACTACTACTTAAGGATTTGCATGTTGGGTGATTGTGGGAATTCACTCGTGTGTTGAAATGGTACTCTTGATGTGTTGTGCAGTATTAGTGTGGTCGGTGATGCGAATGTGAAGATTTGTTACCTGGTGTGGAAAGTCGTGGGAGCGTAACCACGAGGAGATCGTATAAGTGTGACATGTAGTCACTTAATGGATTGAAGATTTGGACTGAGTATAAAGAAGTGCAATATTGCTTATTTGAGAATTTATGCCTGGAAGGCGTTCAATTCATTTGGTTGTGGATTGTGGGGTGTTTGTCTCGGCTATGAGGGTTGTTCTTGTTTATTATGAGAGGAAGTGGGTTAATATGGACCCAGGTAAAGCTATTAGCTTAGTTTGGTGTGAGCAAGGTAGACTCGATGTTTGCGGATGGATTTAAATATGATTATGGATTCTGTATGAGGCAGACATGTTCATTTCTGTAGAGCGCTTTTCATGAAAAGGTATTAGAACAACGGATGTTGTTCCGTGTTCGTCAAATTCATGTGATAATATGATTGTGCCGTGTGAGTTGTGAAACGACTTGATAATTTCTTATGTGTTGAGATCTCCGTGTAGTGATGATGTTATGTGAGCATGCCAACTCTTGAGATCTAGAGTGTATATATATATATATATCTCACCTCAGTTGCGCTCGAGTTTTGTAAGAATATGGCTTATCTGTCTCCCCAGGATGGTATTATACACTTAGCGTGCTTATGATCGATATTCAGTAATTTGTAATAGTGAGTAATTCAGCTCCGTGTATATTTCCTTATGTGAATTTTATGATGGGATCGGATGGCACGCCGCCATGGGTATGTTATTGGGATCGAGTGGCACGCCGCCACGGGTATGTTATTCGGATCGGGTTGCACGCCGCAATAGTGTGATGATGAGTAAGGTACCTATATTTATTTTCTTATGTTTACTCCCTATTTTCTGAGAAAATTTCATATTAGTTGCGTGAGTTGAATAGTCCCTTCCTGAGTCGTTTCTTATTATCATGTTCGAGTTATGGCCTATTGGCACGATGTGATATCATGTGAGGCTGTTGGTAATGTTTGGGGGTGATTTGTTCTCTGATCAGTTCATATTAGGTGAGATGAGATTATCGGATCAGGGATCAGCGCGATAAGTTTATGTGAAGTGTATACTAAAGAGCAAATACCATTATTCAGGTTCATAATGAGGTGATGATTCTAGTTAAGATGAGATATTCGATGATTTGTTAACTCTGCGATTGGTTATGATTTTCTACCCGTCTCCTCCGTTGTGGTGGTATCTCCAGCATTATAGCGGGATGTATATATATGTCATGAGGTGCCTTGGGAGCATCAAATTCATGGAATTTTTGGCTATTAGGGTTCAGGGAACGTCATTGTGGTTAGATGATGAATTTTGCGGTGCATGGTGCTAATTCAGCAAAGGTATGCAGTCATGTTCTGGTATATCGTGTGGTAGTTGATACACTACTTATATATTGGAACTAGGCCTGGCAAGAGAAAATTCAAGTGTTGGAACTGGATTCTGAGCTTATTATATGGATAAAATAAGAAATCTTCAGATTTGCTCAAGCTAATGTACTCAGCTGGGTTGTGGTAGGACGGGCAGGTGCTCGGGGTGTTAAACAATGATTTGAGATAACTCCAGAGCAGTTCTTAGCACGTTCGAGGACAAACATCTGTTTAAGTGGGGGAGAATGTAACGACCCGATCGGTCATTTTGATCTTTAGCGCGTCATTCCACGGTTTGAAGTTGTGAGCAGCTCCATTTCAAGTATAATGACTTGTAGGTGTAGTCGAAATTGAATTTCGAGAAGTTGAGAATCATTTGGAAAGAAAATTCTTATTTTAGAAGCCTTAATTTGGAAGAAATGGACTAATATTGGAATTTTGAGTAAACGACCTCCGAATCGGGATTTGAAGGTCCTTGTAGGTTCGTATGATGATTTCGGACTTGTGCGTATGTTCGGATCGGGCTTTGGATAACCCGAGTGTTTCGGCATATATTGTGGAAGTCAGCATTTTTGAAGAAATTTTCTAAGTTTGGCTTGAAGCGCATTTCAGTGATATTGATGTCCATTTGGGATTCTGAGCCTCGGAATAGCTCCGTATGGTGATTCTGGAGTTGGGAGCACGATCAGAAGTGAATTCGGATGTCCGTAGGTCATTTTGAAGTCTTTTGGTTAAAGATAGAAATTTCAAGGTTTTTGAGAAATCCGACCGGAAGTGGACATTTTGATATCGGGGTCGGAATACGATTCCGGAAGTTGGAGGAGGTCCATAATGTCGAATATGACTTGTGTGCAAAATTTGAGGTCAATCGGACGTGATTTGATAGGTTTCAGTATCAGATGTAGATGTTGAAAA
The DNA here is from genome assembly GCA_005239525.1 of Nicotiana knightiana. Classification (NCBI taxonomy): domain Eukaryota; kingdom Viridiplantae; phylum Streptophyta; class Magnoliopsida; order Solanales; family Solanaceae; genus Nicotiana; species Nicotiana knightiana. The sequence goes on along the minus strand of MDKJ01161692.1, from coordinate 29,506 downwards.
TTTCTAAGTTCATAAAGTTTGAATTTTAGTGCGATTCGTGATTTTGGCGTTGTTTGATGTGATATAGAGACTCGACTAAGTTCGAATGGGGTATTGGGACTGGTCAGTTGTTTTGGTTGAGGTCCCGGGGGCCTCGGGCGTGTTTCAGAGGCTCAACGGGTCGATTCTTGCCTTGAGAGGGTTGCTGGTTTTCTGGTGTGAGTGCAGCAAGTTTTTACTCTATGCGATCGCGTGAGTGGGTATGCGATAGAATAGAAGGATTTGGAGGCTGATGGGATTTGGCCTATGCGATCGCGTGGCAATGTATGCGATCACATAGAGGAAGATTTGGAGGCCCTGGGAATCTGCTCATGCGATCGCGGGGAGTTGATTGCGATCGCATAGAAGGATTTGTGAAGGCTGCTGGGTTGGCCTATGCGATCGCAGGGTCATGTATGCGATTACACAGAGGAAATTTTGGGGGCTCTTGGGATTGGCTTATGCGATCGTGTGAAGGGGAGTGCGATCGCATAGAAGGGGGTCGTCTAGGCAGAATGTTTATAACCGTGATTTTTGGCCATTTCCTCACTATTTTCATCTTGGCATGGCGATTTTGGGAGGCTTCAAGGGGTATTTTCATCATGCATTACAAGGTAAGTAAATTCCTCCCGTTTTCAAGTTAAATACAAGATTATATGCATGTATTAGACATGGAGATTAGTAGGAAAATTGGGATTTTGGAGGAAAGACCTAAAAATTTGTATTTTGGATTTCTACCACGAATTTGAGCATGTATTTTAGAGTAAATTGTATATTTGAACTAGTAAATCTATGGGTAGAATTTATCTTCGAGAAATTTCAGATTCCGGGCACGTGGGCACGAGGGCATTTTGATCATTTCACTGAGCGAAGTTGGGAAATTATATAATTTGGAAATGTTGCAAATATTAGGGTATATTTTCATTGGTTTGTCGTAGTTTGGATATTTTCGGAGCGTTGTGCAACGATTTGAGTCATTGGAAGGGCTTGGAGGCCGGTTATGGAATTTTGGGAGCGAGGTGAGTCTCCTTTCTAACTTTGTGAGGGGGAATTGTCCCCCTAGGTGAACTAAATGAATACATGCTATTGATTGTGGGGGCTATGTACGCATGAGGTGACGGGAGTCTGTGCGTAGCCTCTATTATGCCATGTCCGGGTAGTCTAGGACCACTAGCATGCTTTACTTGTTGTACTGATGACCTTGTCAATGATTTATCATGTGATGCTTTCAATTAGTATTTAAACCTCCGAGAAGGATAGAGTTTACTTTTCTTAATCACCTAGAAGGAGAGTTGATTCTTCCTCGAATAATTGTGTTTCGGATAAACCTATCGAGTTCGGAACCCTGTCAAAATCAGTAAGTAAATCTCCAGAAAATTTTAAATATTATACTCATGTTTAATAAAAGGAGAATTTTATCACTTCATTGAACAACTAATTTTCCTGATAAAAATGTGGTTTATTGGTGTGAATATGTGTAACTTTGGGTGCCTGAGTCGCAAGTATGATTCGCGAGCAGGTTAGCCTTATTATTATTATGTTAACCGCATCGCATGATCTATTCGCGAGCGGGGAAGATAGATGCATCGATGGTTCGGGCCGTTCGACCCTCGGAAGTGCACTGTTTATTATTGTTGGTCCGCGCCATTTGACCTCGGCATTGCTTGCACATGATATTTACAGCGTATTTGCTGTGATTTTGCCTGATTACTGGCCTGAAATATTAAGTTGTCAATTGAAATGACAGAGATTTAAAGTTATTAAAGATTTTTGGAAGAAGTTGTTCCTTCCGATTGATTATTTGTTATTGGATGAAATCACCCATGTTGAATAATTGATATTAATATGATGAAGATTTAAAGTGTTAAAAGTGGAAAGAGATGATATTATTTATTCCTGATTTTAATAAATTGTCTATGAGAATCATGCTTAGTATAACACTTTAATATACTAAATTGACCTCTAGCAAGTGTCTAATTCGACCTCTCGTCACTACCTCTCTGAGGTTAGGCGGGTGACTCACTGAGTACACATTGTTTTTGTAATCATGCTACACTTGCTGTGCATTTTTATTGCACAGGTACTTTCATAGCGCTAGGCGGATTTGGAGACTTAGGCGAGCTGCATCATCCAGAGGCGATCCGCAGCTGACAGAGTCTCTCATACTGTAGTACATTATTTTAATTTCCTTGTCCACTTGTATTTCAGACAAGCTTTATAGAAATTTTAAAATTCTTAGAAATTGCTCATGTACTTGTGACACCGGGTTCTGGGATGTGTTGGGATATATTTGTTAAAATAAGACTATTTAAACCATTGTATTTACTTAACGTATTCTATTTAATTATTATGTAATAAGTGAAGGTAATGATTTTCATAAATGCTAAAACCGAAATTTTTTTCAATTAATTAAAGATTGGCTTGCCTGACAATGATGTCCGGCGCCATCACGACCTTATGGATTTTGGGTCGTGACAACATGGTATCAGAGCACTAGGTTCCCTTAGGTCTCACGAGTCATGAGCAAGTCTAGTGGAGTCTTGCGGATCGGTGCATAAACGTCTGTACTTATCTTCGAGAGGCTACAGGGTTGTTAGGAATACTTCCCTTCTTGATTTCCTCATCGTGCGATTTGATTCCTTTAAGGCTTATGTCTAAGTTTATTCCTACTCAATCTTACGCGTCGCGAAGCGCTCGCTATGAATCAGGAATTTGAGGAATTGAAATGGTGCCATGGGTGCGGTGCGGGATATTTCTCCATGCGAAGTTGATTGGGGCTATTGTCGTTGCCTTGTGGAAGGATAATATGTTGTTTCAGCTCAGGAGCTGTGTTTCTGAGAGCGTTGAGGTTATGCTCAGGTTGTGATGATGTTTACGATTGGTTACCGCGTGATGTCGATATGATGGTAGAACGCTTGCCCATATGTTGAGTCCTGATGAATGGTTTGAAGGGAGGTCTTCTCAGAGTGTGATTTCGAGATTTCAGTATTTTAGTTCCGGCGGAGGAAAGGCGTTTGGATTATGAATGGTCCGGTTGGGGTTGAAGATAAAGTAGTAAGGCTTGGTGTTTTCAAGTAAGGTGGGGGTATTCACCTGTGATGTGTTATTGTCGTCCTTGATCGAATGAAATGTGTTAAGTTCGTCAGTGCCATGGTTTCTTCGGGTGCATGGGGCCAGAGTATTGTGAGGAAGTATTGAAGAATGCGGTTGGTAGATACCGTGAGGTGCAGTGGTTCAGTACCGGATAAGTGTTGATAATGAGGGCAGCTAGAGAAAGGTGATCTTCGGAGAGTTGGAAGTCGTGGTGATCTGCTGGTTTAAGAGCAACAGAGAATGATATTGAATTGAGGCTAGGCGGTGGTTCCATTTCTAGGAGGCCAGGTGTAAGAAGCGGAAGTCGAGCAGTCGCTAAGTGGGGGAGTCCCACCATCTGCAGTTGGGTTGCATGATTGTTTTATCATAGGGTTGCAGATTTTCGGCGTGTTGGCAAGTTATTACAGTTAAGGTAAAGGAGCAAGATGGTGATTGTGCGTGGGATTTGATGAATGTGTGCAAAAGTTGGCCCTGTCGGACCAGGGTTAGGCTTTGGAAGATTCATAATTTTGCTTAAGGCATAGGTGAGTTGTCAGGATAGTGACTCAGTCACGTGTTTCATTGAAAAGGGTGTTCATGTGCTAGGAGAGCCTTGGAATTGATTGTATTCGGGACCAGTCAGAGTGGGTGACTCTCAATAGCGGTCCTAGTGAATTCAAAGTTAAGAATGCGATGTTTAAGGGTTTCAGACAGTAGTATGATCGAGGATTGAGCTTATGCAGCGTAATTCCTAAGAAAAGGAAAATTGTTGGGGTTCTATGATATGTTTCAGCGTGCAGGATAGTATTGGAGGAGTGAGAGAAATAAACTCCGGATTGTAGAAAGATTATCAAGAGGGTATGAGACGGGTTGCGGGATTTAGGCAGCATAGTCTCGTGAATCAAGGTCACTCGGGATGAGTGAGGGTTGAGTTTGCTATGAGTTGAAGGAAGTTGCTCTTATTCCTGAGGCAATTGAAGATGATTAAAATAAGATAGATTGATTAGCCATGGTTGAAGTGGAACATTTACGGCAGTGATCAGTTCCTTCGATGTGATTAAGTTGTGCATGTGGTTGTGCCGGTTTATGCGGGGCTTGTCGGCCGTCTTAATGAATTTCATGTGGGAGAATTTGAGTGCTATGGCCTGTCAGTTGTAGGCGGATCCTGGAAGGGTTATGGTGGTATAGACTACTACTTAAGGATTTGCATGTTGGGTGATTGTGGGAATTCACTCGTGTGATGGTATTCTTGAATTGAATTAAGTAAAAGGTTTCTATATGATGAAGTGTTCAACCTATTGGTGGTTCAGAGGTATGATGGAATTCTTGCGCTACCTCTTATTGGCATGTTTGGTGCAGTAGGCAGTATGTAACTGGGAGTGAGAATCGAGACTGCGATTCGGTGTTGACAAGGATGTCATGAGCTCGGATGAACAAGGAGAAGAGATTTGAAAGTTCAGAGTAAGCTGGTGTTATCTTCAGTGTCACCTGAGATCGATATTCTGTGGAAGAGGCTTTGTAACCTGGTCATGGGTTCTTGATGTGTTGTGCATTATTAGTGTGGTCGGTGATGCGGATGTGCAGATTTGTTACCTGGTATGGAAAGTCATGGGAGCGTAACCACAAGGAGATCGTATAAGTGTGACATGTAGTCACTTAATGGATTGAAGATTTGGACTGAGTATAAAGAAGTGCAATATTGCTTATTTGAGAATTTATGCCTGGAAGGCATTTAGTTCATTTGGTTGTGGATTGTGGGGTGTTTGTCCCGGCTATGATGGTTGTTCTTGTGTATTATGAGAGGAAGTGGGTTAATATAGACCCAGGTAAATATATCAGCTTAGTTTCGTGCGAGAAAGGTAGTCTCGATGTTTGCGAATGGATTTAAATATGATTATGGGCTCTGTATGAGCCAGGCATGTTCATTTCGTAGAGGGATTTTCATGAAAATGTATTAGAACAACGGATGTTGTTCCGTGTTCGTCAAATTCATGTGATAATATGATTGTGCCGTGTGAGTTATGAAACAGCTTGATAGTTTCTTATGTGTTGAGATCTCTGCTTAGTGATGATGTTATGTGAGCATGACAACTCTTGAGATCCAGAGTATATATATATATATATATATATATATCGCACCTCAATTGCGCTCGAGTTTTGTAAGCATATGGCTTATCAGTCTCCCCAGGATGGTATTATGCACTTCGCGTGCTTATGATCGATATTCAGTAATTTGTATTAGTGAGCAATTCAGCTCCGTGTATATTTCCTTATGTGAATTTTATGATGGGATCGGGTGGCACACCGCCATGGGTATATTATTGGGATTGGGTGGGACGTCTCTATGGGTATGTTATTCGGATCGGTTTGCACGCCGCAACAGTGTGATGATGCGTAAGATACCTATATTTATTTTCTTATGTTTACTCCCTATTTTCTGATAAAAGTTCATATTAGTAGCGTGAGTTGAATAGTCCCTTCCTGAATCGTTTCTTATTATCATGTTCGAGTTATGGCCTATTGGCGCGATGTGATATCATGTGATCCTGTTGGTCATGTTTGGGGTGCTTTGTTGTCTGAGCAGTTCATACTGGGTGAGACGAGATTATCGGATTAGGGATCAGTGCGATAAGGTTATGTGAAGTGTATACTAAAGAGAAAATACCATTATTCAGGTTCATAATGAGGTGATGACTTTAGCTAACATGAGATATTCGATGATTTGGTAACTCTGCAGTTGGTTATGAGTTTCTACCCGTCTCCTCCATTGTGGTGGTATCGCCAGCATTATAGCGGGATGTATATATATGTCATGAGGTGCCGTGGGAGCATCGAATTCATGGAATTTTTGGCTATTAGGGTTCAGGGAACGTCATTGTGGTTAGATGATGAATTTTGCGGTGCATGGTGCTAATTCAACAAAGGTATGCACTCATGTTCTGGTATATCGTGTGGTAGTTGATACAATGCTTATATATTGGAACTAGGCCTGGCAAGAGAAAATTCAAGTGTTGGAACTGGATTCTGAGCTTATTATATGGATAAAAGAAGAAATCTTCATATTTGAACAAGCTAATGTACTCAACTGGGTTGTGGTAGCACGGGCAGGTGCTCGGGGTGTTAAACAATGATTTCAGATAACTCCAGAGCAGTTCTTAGCACGTTCGAGGACGAACGTCTGTTTAAGTGGGGAAGAATGTAACGACCCAACCGGTCATTTTGAGCTTTAGCGTGTCGTTCCGCGGTTTGAAGTCGTGAGCAGCTCCATTTCAGGTATTATGACTTGTAGGTGTGGTCGGAATTGAATTTTGGGAAGTTTAGAATTGATTTGAAAAGAAAATTCTCATTTCAAAAGCCTTAAGTTGGAAGAAATGAACTAAGATTGGAATTTTGAGTAAACGACCTCCGAATCGGGATTTGAAGGTTCCTGCAGGTTCGTATGATGATTTTTGACTTGGGCGTATGTCTGGATCGGTATTTAGATAACCCGGGAGTGTTTCAGCATATATTGTGGAAGTCATCATTTTTGAAGAAATTTCCTAAGTTTGGCTTCAAGCGCATTTCAGTGATATTGATGTCCGTTTGGGATTCCGAGCCTGGGAATAGCTCCGTATGGTGATTTTGGAGTCGGGAGCGCGATCGGAAGTGAATTCGGATGTCCGTAGGTCATTTTGAAGTCTTTTGGCTAAAGATAGAAATTTGAAGGTTTTTGAGAAATCCGACATGAAGTGGAAATTTTGACATCGGGGTCGGAATGCGATTCTGAAAGTTGGAGCAGGTCCATAATGTCGAATATGACTTGTGTGCAAAATTTGAGGTAGGTTTCGGCATCGGATGTAGAAGTTGAAAATTTCTAAGTTCATAAAGTTTGAATTTTAATGCGATTCGTGATTTCGACGTTGTTTGATGTGATTTCGAGGCTCGACTAAGTTCGAGTGGGGTATTGGGATTGGTTGGTAGTTTTGGTTGAGGTCCCGGGGGCCACAGGCGTGTTTCGGATGCTCAACGGGTCGATTCTTGCCTTGAGAGGGTTGCTGGTTTTCTGGTGTGAGTGCAACAGGTTTTTACTCTATGCGATCGCGTGAGTGGGTATGCGATCGCATAGAAGGATTTGGAGGCTGCTGGGATTTGGCCTATGCGATCGCATGGCAGTGTATGCGATCGCATAGAGGAAGATTTGGAGGCCCTGGGAATCTGCTTATGCGATCGCGGGGAGTTGATTGCGATTGCATAGAAGGATTTGTGAAGGTTGTTGGGTTGGCCTATGCGATCGCAGGGTCATGTATGCGATCGCACAGAGAAAATTTTGGGGGCTCTTGATATTGGCTTATGCGGTCGCGTGAAGGGGAGTGCGATCGCATAGAAGGGGGTCGTCTGGGCAGAATGTTTATAACCGTGATTTTTGGCCATTTCCTCACTATTTTCATCTTGGCATGGTGATTTTGGGAGGCTTCAAGGGGGAGTTTCATCATGCATTACAAGGTAAGTAAATTCCTTCCGTTTTTAAGTTAAATACATGATTATATGCATGGATTAAACATGGAGATAAGTAGGAAAATTGGTATTTTGGAGGAAAGTCCTAAAAATTTGTATTTTGGATTTCTACCACTTTGAGCATGTATTTTAGAGTAAATTGTATATTTGAACTAGTAAATCAATGGGTAGAATTTATCTTCGAGAAATTTCGGATTCCGGGCACGTGGGCACAAGGGCATTTTGGTCATTTCACTGAGCGGAGTTGGGAAATTATATAATTTGGAAATGTTGAAAATATTAGGGTATATTTTCATTGGTTTGTCGTAGTTTGGATATTTTCGGAGCGTTGTGCAACGATTTGAGTCATTGGAAGGGCTTGGAGGCCGGTTATGGAATTTTGGGAGCGAGGTGAGTCTCCTTTCTAACTTTGTGAGGGGGAATTGTCCCCCTAGGTGAACTAAATGAATACATGCTATTGATTGTGGGGGCTACGTACGCATGAGGTGACGGGAGTCTGTGCGTAGCCTCTATTATGCCATGTCCGTGTAGTCTAGGACCACTAGCATGCTTTACTTGTTGTACTGATGACCTTGTCAATGATTTATCATGTGATGCTTTCAATTAGTATTTAAACCTCCGAGAAGGATAGAGTTTACTTTTCTTAATCACCTAGAAGGAGAATTGATTCTTCCTCGAATAATTGTGTTTCGGATAAACCTATCGAGTTCGGAACCCTGTCAAAATCAGCAAGTAAATCTCCAGAAAAGTTTTAAATATTATACTCATGTTTAATAAAAGGATAATTTTATCACTTCATTGAACGACTAATTTTCCTGATAAAAATGTGGTTTATTGATGTGAATATGTGTAACTTTGGGTGCTTGAGTCGCATGTATGATTCGCGAGCAGGATGACCCTGTATTTATGTATATGCATATGAGCACCTGAGTCGCAGGTATGATTCAGGAGCAGGTTAGCCTTATTATTATTATGTTAACCGCGTCCATGATCGATTCGCGAGCGGGGCATATAGATGCATCTATGGTTTGGGCCGTTCGACCCTCGGCATTGCACAGTTTATTATTGTTGGTCCGCGCCGTTCGACCCTCGGCATTGCTTGCACATTATATTTACTGCATATTTGCTGTGATTTTGCCTGATTACTGGCCTGAAATTTTAAGTTATCAACTGAAATGACAGAGATTTAAAGTTATTAAAGATATTGGAAGAAGTTGTTCCTTCCAGTTGATTATTTGTTATTTGATCATATCACCCATGTTGATTAATTGATATTAATATGATGAAGATTTAAAGTGTTAAAAGTGGAAAGAGATGATATTATTTATTCCTGATTTTAATAAATTGTCTATGAGAATCATGCTTAGTATCACACTTTAATATACTAAATTGACCTCTAGCAAGTGTCTAATTCGACCTGTTGTCACTACCTCTATGAGGTTAGTCGGGCGACTCACTGAGTACACGTTGTTTTCGTACTGATGCTACACTTGCTGTGCATTTTTATTGCACAGGTAATTTCATAGCGCGGACTTGGAGACTTAGGCGAGCTGCATCATCCGGAGGCGATCCGCAGCTGACAGAGTCTCCCTCATACTGTAGTACATTATTTTAATTTCCTTGTCCACTTGTATTTTAGACAAGCTTTTATAGAAATTGTAAAATTCTTAGAAATTGCTCATGTACTTGTGACACCGGGTTCTGGGATGTGTTGGGATATATTTGTTAAAATAGGAATATTTAAACCATTATATTTACTTAACGAATTCTATTTAATTATTATGTAATAAGTGAAGTTAATGATTTTCATAAATGCTAAAACCGGAAATTTTTTCAATTAATTAAAGATTGGCTTGCCTGACAATGATGTCTGGCGCCATCACGACCTTATGAATTTTGGGTCGTGACATGGTATATGATTAATTTCTCTACCACAAAGTCCAAAGATAGGTTTCCAAAGAAGATTTGAGATAAATGTTAGTTTTTCTAACATTTGGGGGATGAAATAAATAGCTGAAAAACATGCTATATGAATGGAATTATCATTAATATGATCCTCACTTAGAAGATAATTCAAGTCAAATGCCAGAAGCATTTGCTGATCCAAAATTAAATGTCATATTTCAGCTGCAAATGCTCATATTGAAATTAAAGTCCCTGAAGGACAGAGTTTACTGTACACATGAAGCGTGGTAGACCAATCGATTCCAAAGGTAACAATCCTTGAAAATGATAGGAGAAAATGATCAAAATGATCATAATAAGGAGGAAATAAGCCCTAGAAGATCCCATGACATAACATTTCATGAAACTCCCGAAGAAGTTCAGGTACCTGCAAATAAACAAAGTTATGAGATCTCAACAAGTTATGTCGCTTTCGAACCGATACAAAATGATCGTCCACGATATATTTGATGCAATATAGTACATAATATTGTAAAAGATTATGAGGATCAGACCATCAGTCCAGACATTTGAAGATGTCATGCCATTTAGAGGATATTTGAAAGAACAGTACTTGAGAAAATATATTTTGAACATCACTTATATTGATGATACTTGAAAGAGCAGTATTTGGGAAAGTGTATTTGAACACCCCGTATTTGAAGAGACTATGTTATAAAGATTTCTCTTTATAAATATATATAAATATACATTCAGAGAAAGTATGTTTCAAAGAAGAAATTTCTCTATTCCGAAATGATTATATCTTTAAAGTTTTCAAAATGAACTCACGAATTAAAGGTTTTCACTTGAAAGTTTGACCAGTTTTATTGAGTTATTGGCTAAGGCCTGACGTGAATAAATTGATGCTCTGTTGAGTTGCTAGTGTTTTTATTGGGTTGAATTTCCCGCCATTTGGATTGCATTCTTTCCATTCTCTTTGCGCATTTCTATTATGTTGTCCGTTGATCGCGATTATTGAATTTCCTTCCGTATTATTCGATCGTATCATTAATTACTTTGAGAAATAGTTAGATAAATATTTTGTTTTGGTCGTTTATACATCTATGCCTTTTTTACTTATTAGACCGGTGGTGTCTTGACTAGTCCTCGTCACTACTTCACCGAGGTTAGTCTTGATACTTACTGGGCACCGCTGTGGTGTGATCATATTACACTTGTGTACATTTTTGTGTGCAACTTCAGGTTATGGTTATTGGTAGCTGCGCATATTGTTACTGAGGAGACTCAAGGTAACCTGCTGCTGTGTTCGCAGGCTTCGGAGTCACCTTCCTGTTTTATTTCTATTCAACTGTACTTACTTATTCCTAGACAGTTGTACTTATATTTGTTAGAAATATTTCGTAGAGCTTATGACTTGTATTTATCGGGTTTTGGGAAGTTGTAAACTGTCACGAATTCTATTTCGAAATTTTAAAAAAAAAATTCTACATTATTGTTGTTGTTCAGTGGAAATGTTAGGCTTACCTAGTCCCTAAGACTAGGTGCCATCACGATACCCAACAGAGGGAAATTTGGGTCGTGACAAGTTGGTATCAGAGCTCTAGGTTCATAGGTGCTACGAGTCATAAGCGGGTTTGGTAGAGTCTTGCGGATCGGTACAGATGCGTCTGTACTTAGCTTCGAGAGGCTACGGAACTATCAGGACAATTTCACTTCCTTCATTCCTATTGTGCGAGTTCATTGATCTTAAAGTTTGAAATTATCGTTCCATTTTGGCGGTTCCAGATGATGTTACCCCGAAGAAAATGTCACAAGGGTCAGAGACAGAGGCCAACGAGGAGCACGTGCCGCAGTTAAGATGCCTACCAGAGCAGCCGTTGAGGAGTCGCCTGTAGTCCTAGTTAGGGGGCAGGTACTGGGGGTTCCTGTTGCTATCCCGGACTTCGGAAGACCGGAGCGCAGTTTGAGTATAATTGGTACATCGGCTCAGGCCGGGTTGATTCTAGTGCACCAGTTGCTTCACAGATCAAGGGAGGAGTTCATATTCTCACCGTCTACACTCCAGAGCAGCGAGATCATATCGGTCAAGTTCCAGTTGTCATGCCAGTACGACATGTGGTTTCAGTTCAGCTCGTGGTTGGGACAACAACATAGGAGGTAGAGCACCTTGGGATTTAGAGGTACTGGAAGTACCACCCTTCTATCTTTCAGTGGATTGGCGGCAGGTGATGCCCAGGGTTTTCTGGAGGAGTGTCACCATATTCTTCGTACTTCGGGTACTGTGGAGACGAGCGAGATTGCTTTTGTCACGTCTCAGGTCCATAATATAGTGGATTGATCAGTGGTGATGGCATATGAGTTGGGCTAGCCTGGCCAAGTTAGCCTTACTAGCATGGATTCAGTTTTCGGAGATGTTTTGAGGGAGGTCGCATCTCAGTTCCGCCGGGATGTACAACACACGGAGTTTGAGTAAATGCGTCAGGGCGCTATGTCACCATTGGAGTACGCCGTCAGATTTAGTGAGTTGGCCAGATACACACCTCACTTGGTTGCTTCAGTTAGAGGGCGAGTCCGTAGATTCATTGAGGGACTCAGGCACGATAGAGAATCTTGGGTCAACCAGTTCAGTTGCATTACCAGCTTTGCATGAGAGCGTTTAAGATACTCATGGGTCTCCGAGGATCCGTATCGTATGTCTTCCACAACCACATTGGCAGAGAGATTGTTTTCAGTGTGGAGATGTTAGCCACATGGTAAGAAATTGTTCCAAGATTCAGGTGGGAGAGTTAAAGCAGGGTGTTCAGGTGGATAGAAGGCGCCTAAGAGGGGGAGACCTGACCCGTTGATGTGTTGCATATAGTAGTCTAGAGGCCATCGTGTCAGATATCATCACCCAAGTATGGCTTGATGTGATAAAGTGGGGTACCATTGTATTTCACTATAGTCTTGTTGATCAGGACGAGTTCCCATTATTTGTTGTCTCATTTGTGAGTGAGTTTCATGTATTGCACTCTATTTTTGTGCTTGCTTCCGTTGGGAGATTCTATGAGTAGTAGCCGTGTCTATCATTGTTTTATTCATCCTTGCTAGTGGTGAAACTGGAAGTGAGTCCATGTCGTCCTTCGTGGTAAGCTTTATGTGATTCTCCTGAGTATTTTGTTTTCGAGCTGTGATTTGATACTCCATTGAGATGTGAGTAAGTGAGCGCTTTGATTTTGTTAGCCGATATGAATTAACGGGAGATTTCTATTGGTATGATATATATTCTACATGTGCCGTAGAGTTGAGGGCGAGACCCTCGTGATTCCTTGTGATTTGATATGTTTGGACCGGGCTGAGCACCACAGTGGGATTTTTATCAGGATGGAATCCTTGTGATTTGTTCATATGCTTTGCTTCTCTCTTGTTATATTGCTTTTGGTAAGTCGGTATAGAGAGTTATACCTATGGGCTTGTTTTATAGTACCTTTATATATGCTTCTATCTTTCCTACTCAGCCATTTCGTTACGTGCTTCTTTAGTCCAATTTGCGGGATGTGTGCCCGGTGGTGTTAGTTGTGTCTTGGTAATTCGGGTGTTTAATAATGAAATCTTCGTGTTTATTGCATCATTATCAGTATTATTGGGTTTGGAATAGAGTCCGTTCAGATGTGGGGCTGATTGCCAATGTTGAGTTGATTTCGGGCAGCTATTGTGATCAAAAGTGTTATTTGAGCCTATGTGTGATGTGCTATGTGGTCTGGTCGTACCTTATAGGGGTAGTCCTGAGTCGATGCAGTTGTTTGAGGCTAATGCCGGATATGGAATTAAGATTGGGTCCTTTGTAAATGAGTAGAAGATGAGAAAGTAGAGGTATGCGGCTTATCAGTGGTAATAGGAAGGCTAAATTGCAGTTGTGATGGTGTCATCAGGCTTATGTAGCTTGGGGTGACGTGGGGTCACCTGCAGGTATGTGTTAGAAGTGTGAAATCAGTGAGTGGAAGAGTTCAAGGTGAATCTTGGCACGTTCGAGGACGAACGTTTGTCTAAGAGAGGGAGAATGTGACGACCCGGCCGGTCGTTTCGGGAATTTAAGCACTGTTCGGTGGTGTAAAGTCATAAACAGCTTCACGTTGTGTATATCGACCTGCGTGCGTGGTTAGATTCAGTTACCGGGTAATTCAGAGTCGAATTGGGAGAACAAATTTAGTTTTGGAAGCTTAAGTGATGAAAGTTGACCGGAGGTTTGACTTTTGTGTAAATGGCCTCGGAATGAGTTTTGGTTAATGTTAACGGCTTCGTGTGATGATTTTGGACTTAGGCGCGCGTCCGAAATTGGTTTTGGAGGTTCGTAGAGTGATTTTAGGTAATTTGACGAAAGTTAGAATTTCGACCGATAGGTGAAATTTTGATATCGGACTCGGAATGGAATTCCGGAAGTTGGAATAGGTTTGTATTGTCATTTTTGATGCGTGTGTAAAATTTCAGGTCATTCGGACGTGGTTTGGAAAGTTTCGGCATCGTTGGCGTATTTTGGAAGTTTAGAAGTTTTTTAGGCTTGAATCCGAGGTTGATTCGGTGTTTTGGTGTTGTTTTGGGTTTTCCGAAGGTTCTACTAAGTTAGGGTAGTGATATATGACTTGTGGGAATTGTTGGTTGAGGTCCCGAGGAGCTCAGGTGAGTTTCGGATAGGTATGGGTTATTTTTTGATGTTTCGACATCGTTTCTTCAAGCATAATTGGTACCAAATTAAGAAAATGAGCTCCAATATCTGTTTTTATTGAATCATTAGATCCGTATCGTAATTACGGAGCTATAGCAAAAATAATCGTCGAATTTGGACATCGTATGAGGAAGTTATGCTCATTTTAGTGTCAGAGAAGAGAGTTGGTGCTGGTGTTTCGCAGGTGCGAAGCTGGGTCCGCACCCGCGGAGCCGCAGGTGCGCAAAATGGCCCGCAAGTGCGGAATTGACAGCTGGAAATGCGCAGGTGCGGGTATTTTGGTCGCACCTGCGAAAATCACCGAGTATAGAAAAACCAGACCGCGTCATTTTAGTATTTTGAGCATATCTTGAGTTCTAGAGCTCCGATTGAGGTTATTTTTGCGGCGTTCTTCTCGTATTTTCATCGGGGTCAGTATCTAAGTATTATTTTTTCATTTTAATATGATTGCAGAAGTTCAATTTTTGAATTAATCCATATTTTGATTGGAGAATTGGGGTTTTTATCCAAAACTTTTCTAAAAAAGAATAATTGGGTTTGAACATCGATTTGGCATCGGAATTTGATGAAATTAGTATGGTTGGACTCATAATTGAATGGGCGTCCGGAATTTATATATTTTGTCGGGTTCCGAGGTGCGGGCTTGGATGTCGACTTTTAGGTCGATTTTTATATTTTTGTAAAGATTGAAACTTTATTATCTGCAATTGTCCCTTACAAGTTTTATGTGTATTTTGAAGTTGTTAGAGAGTGATTTTGAGCCGTCCGGAGGTCTTTTCACCTGAGAAATCCATTTTAGAGTACCAGGTAGTCGCCGTCGAGGTAAGTATCTTGCCTAACCTTGTGTGGGGGAACTACCCCTTAGGATTGAGTCTTCTATGTTGATTGTAGTCCGCGTACGCGAGATGACGAGTGTGTACTCGAATTTATTTGCAAATAGATTTCCCGTTAGGGAGTTTTGGGTCTTATGTTCCTTGTATATGAATTGAACTTGTTATATCTAAATTCCTGATTCCTAATCTCATCTCCTCCTGTTCAACTTAGAAGTACTTGCCTAGCATTCCTTGTTTCTTATATGATCTTAATTGACTTAAATGAAGACTTTGTTTTTCCTACCGTTATGCTATGTCTTCCTTCATATGCTGCCTAATTACTGAGCATTGTTCAAACTGAGTTTATTCGGTGAAGCTAATTGTCTAAGTGAGATTGGTTATAGCTGATTTCCCTTGCCGGGATGATTTGGTTTCTTGGTTGCGAACTCGAATGTATAGGATCGTTGCTATATTTGTCTTGTTTTCCCCTTGTTATGCTGTTCTCTCTCTGTGTTTGGCATTCCTCTCAGTGTCTACTTTTTATGTGCGAGTTGTTACCATTTTTGTGCCTTAAGTCTTTTTATTGATTTGCTCATCGCACTTTGTATTCAGCCTTGTTTGCTTTCGCCCCGGTTGTGGAAATATATGTTGTCTCTGTCGCATTCTGGTTGTTTTCCTTAGTGGCTGCATTGCATATTTAAATTGGGACTACAGACAGAGATCCGGGAGCTTTCCCCCTGTACTGCATCGCATATTTAAATTGGGACTACAGACAGAGATCCGGGAGCTTTCCCCCTGTACTGCATCGCATATTTAAATTGGGACTACAGACAGAGATCTGAGAGCTTTCCCCCTGTACTGCATCCCATATTTAAATTGGGACTACGGACAGAGATCTGGGAGCTTTCCCTCTGTACTGCATCGTATATTTAAATTGGGACTAGGGACAGAGATCCGGGAGCTTTCCCCCTGTACTGCGTTGCATGACAAATTCTGAGTGTCAGACTGAGTTCCGGTAGTTTATGATTGAGGAGATTTGAATCGAAAGGTATGAATATATATATTGAAAAGTATAGCTGAAAAGCAATTATCTCCAGGAAAGTTATGTCTAAAGGACTTCTTTTCGAAAGTATATTTGAAAAACATTTGTCTTGCAGAATGATGATATTTGAAAGAGCAGTACTTGGAAAAATATATTTTGAACATCACGTATTTTGATGATATTTGAAAGAGCAGTACTTGGAAAAATATATTTTGAACATACACGTGTTTTGATGATATTTGAAAGAGCAGTACTTGGGAAAAATATATTTTGAACATCACGTGTTTTGAGGATATTCGAAAGAACAGTACTTGAGAAAATATATTTTGAACATCACGTATATTGATGATACTTGAAAGAGCAGTATTTGGGAAAGTGTATTTGAACACCCCGTATTTGAAGAGACTATGTTATAAAGATTTCTCTTTATAAAAATATATAAATATACATTCAGAGAAATTATGTTTCAAAGAAAAAATTTCTCTATTCCGAAATGATTATATCTTTACAGTTTTCAAAATGAACTCACGATTTAAAGGGTTTCACTCGAAGGTTTGACCAGTTTTATTGAGTTATTGGCTAAGGCCTGACGTGAATAAATTGATGCACTGTTGAGTTGCTAGTGTTTTTATTGGGTTGAATTTCTCGCCATTTGGATTTCCTTCTTTCCATTCTCTTTGCGTATTTCTATTATGTTGTCCATTGATCGTGATTATTGAATTTCCTTCCGTATTATTCGATTGTATCGTTAATTTCTTTGAGAAATCATTAGATAAATATTTTGTTTTGGTCGTTTATACATCAATGCCTTTTTTACTTATTAGACCGATGGTGTCTTGACTAGTCCTCGCCACTACTTCACCGAGGTTAGTCTTGATACTTACTAGGCACTGCTGTGGTGTGCTCATATTACACTTGTGCACATTTTTGTGTGCAGCTTCAGGTTATGGTTGTTGGTAGCTGCGCAGATCGTTGCTGAGGAGACTCAAGGTAACCTGCTGCTGCGTTCGCAGGCTTCGGAGTCACCTTCCTGTTTTATTTCTATTCAACTGTACTTACTTATTCCTAGACAGTTGTACTTAGATTTGATAGAAAGATTTTGTAGAGCTTATGACTTGTATTTACTGGGTTTTGGGAAAGTGTAAACTCTGTCACGAATTCTATTTTGAAATTTAAAAAAAAAAAAATCTAGATTATTGTTGTTGTTCAGTGGAAATGTTAGGCTTACCTAGTCCCTAAGACTAGGTGCCATCACGATACCCAACGGAGGGAAATTTGGGTCGTGACATGTTATCTCTCAATAAGTGTCTATATCTGTACAAATGAACATGACTCCTCTTTATATAGTAGAGAGCTTCTAAATAAGGTACAACTCTAATTTCGGGAATAAAATCCATGATTGATGTGAATAACCGTTAGCTGTTCTGTCAATCTCGATATTCTCGCCGAGATTTATGGTCGATCACTGATATCTCGCTATTCCGTTGCTCGATTAGTCTTGCCCGATCTCGATCCTTCGGTATTCATGTCTTTGAGCTCGAGCGTGCTTCAATATGGGCTTAATCTCGAGATAGACCCTCGAGCCCATAAAATCGTACATCCTCGATTTTAGCCGCGTGTTTCTTAGAATGAAATGATAAGAAACGACTTGAGCCTTGATTCCCTTGCATTCTCGATCATGATGTCGTCCTCATGACGTAAGAACGTCCCGTCAGTTCAGTTCCCCAAAATCATCAATGTATGTCAGTCGTTGGTCGGCCACTAGTGCCACCGAACCGTCGCCACAAGCCTATAAATATCACATCCTTGGTTGGTTCAAACTTTACTTTGCTTTGATTAAAAACTCTTAACTCTCTAATCCTTTTCATCTTTCTTTCATTGCCGCCCGTTACGCCGCCGTTGTTCTCATCGGAGCAACCAATTTCATACTTATTTTCAACCTCCTCTGCTAATACAAATGGCAAAAACCTCTAAAATTGTGCCACAAAAAGAGAAGACTTCATCTTCCTCCTCCTGGCAGGCCGGTGATAAAATGCCGGTGGAGCCTCGTGTCGAGGAGTGTATCCCGGGGCCAATTGAACTAACTTCTGACTTCAATGTCGAGAGACCCTCCTCAGTTCCGGGCCGCTGTGAGCCTATGTCCCGATAAATCTGCTCGATATCAGAAGGTGATCTCAAGAGGGTGAAGAAGGAGTGCAATTGGGAAAACAAGGAAGTGGTGGTTCTATCCCCTGAGGAGGGCATCACCACCTACATGAAAGGGTACTTGAGTATGTATACCTACTCTCCCACACTATGTCCTGTAGACCCGGTCATACTCGATTTCTGTCGCCAGTATCGAGTAACCGTCGGCCAGATCTACCCCTCATTCTGGCGCATCGTCAACCCGATCAAGTTCTTTTCGAGCAAGGTCGAGGGAATGAATTTTGCCCTCGACCATGTGATAAGGTTATACAGCCCTTGTCTTTATTGAGGTGGGTTGATAAAGCTGAAGCGTCGGGCCACGAAGACCCTGTTCTCAAGTATTGACGAAGACAAGAACCAGGGATGGATGGGCCGATTCGTACGAATCAAGACCTCCGATTTAATTCTGGTCGAGAAAATGCCATTCCCTGAGGAATGGAACATGAAACGTAAGTGCCATACTTATACTGCTCTACTTCTTTTATTCCCTCTCTAACTCAGGTTCTCTTTTCATGGTGCAGCTTCCCCTTGGTTCCCCGGTGCAATTCCGGATCTCGAGGGCTGGGTTTGACAGCTGGTCTCCAACTCTTCTCATGTCGAGCGTTGCTGGCGTGACTTGGCCAGAGGTCAATGGGAGTCTAAAAACCACGGTGGGTTTTTTCTCTTGTATATCGAGGTTTTCCCCATAATGTAATTCTTATTAACTTGGTTTCTTCATGTGTAGGTCTCAGTGAAAATGTTTCCATGAGGCCACCTCCGCCTGGGGAAGAGGAGGCTTCGAAGCCAAACAAAGAGAGGAAAAGGAGAAGAGCTTCTCCTTCCGATACCCCCAAGCAAAATAAGAATAAAGCTAGGAAATCAAAAGCTGAGCCTTCTGTTCCTAGTGTCGACGCAGTTCAACGAATCCGAGAGGAGGATGGAGAGGGTGAAGATGATGGTTGCTCGCTGGTAAATCAAAAGAGGGGAATTACTGAGGCTTCCAGGAGTATCGAGCTGGTGGAGCTCGAGGCGGCTCCATCTCGGACCAATAGGACATTCCGGAGGAGGGTCCGAGCAAAATCCCCGAGCAATTGGGTGGTGTTGATGCCCCCCGCCATGATAATCAGTCGGTGGGTGTGCCTGAAGGGTCTCGCCCCGAGTCCCTTTAGAGAGAAGACAATGTCCCAAGTGATTCACTTGGGATAATTAACATTGGTGACTCGCCGCTTGGACATTCATTCTCCGAGAGGCAATTTCAAGATTCTCGATCCATGGGTACTCCCGACATGGGACATACACATGAAGGGAATGACATATTTCGGGACTGCTTCATCGAAGTCGACGATGGTCCCGAACCATACGCATCGTTCGTATTCGACGGGGCTCATAGATTTCTGAAACAAGTAAGTTATATTTCTTCGTATTTACACTTGCGTTTAATCCATATCTATTTAAGCCCGACTCTCTTCTTTGTGCATAGGCCATGGTGCTCCACCGAGAGACATCTTAAAAATCCAGAGCTGAGCTATCCCGACGCGAGGCTGAGATCAAGAAGCTCGTAGAGGAGATGGATGGCCTCAAACTCCTTTACGTTCACAAGGAAGAGGAGATCATGACCCTTCGAGCTGAACTCACAAGAGCTCATCGAGATTAGATCAAACTTATTGAACAGGTAATGTCATTTCTTGAGAGCTCATTATGTGTTAATGACTCGATTTTGGAAATTAATCCTTTGGTTTTGCAGATTCAGCAGAAGGGCGAGCTGGTGGAGCAGCTTCGAGAGGAGGCCAAAGTGAAGAAGGCCAAAACTCTGGGATGGAGACATCATATGGAGCGTCTCGCTTCGGAGAAGGATGCGCTTCGGGACCAACTAACTTCAGTCGAGAGCCAGCTCTAAGTTGTGATGGAGGAAAGCTTAGTCCGGGCCTAAAAGATTGAAAAGCTTGAGGCTAAGCTGCCCGGTGAACTTTCAAAGGCTAAGTCTGAGGAAGAGGTGCTTGTGGCCTCTTACCAAGCTGATGCCGAGGCTGCCAACATTCGGGCGCAGGAGATCTCGGTTGCTGCTGAAGTCAAGTTTTCATGTGCCGTCGACCATGCTATAAGACAATCCCGGAGAGAGACTCTCGATGAAGTGCATGCTCGTGGCTTTGACCTCTCGGCTAAAGTGCCAAGGCTTTCCGATGAAGAGGATTCCACTAGTGGATCCGAGAGTGAAGATGATGGGGATGAGGCCACCGAAGATGTGGCTCCCGAGGATGTGGCCCCCGAGGACGTGGCTCCCGGGGTGAACTAGGATTTTAGGATTTTTTTTCTTTTTGTATATTTTTTGTGTATGGCCTTGATTGTCATTTTGTACAAATTATCCAATATATAACAGAAAATTTTTCTCTGAATGCCTTCGTATGTTTCAAGTCTAGATATGCTTTTTGTCTTCATCGAAAATGTTGAAAAATTCTCATTGCTGTAATCTTATTAATCTTCAGTTCGCAGTCAAAGTAAACTCTCATGTTTTTTGTTTATACGAGGGTAAGTCCCTGAGCTCGGAAATTTATTCGACACTTTATCTCGGGTTTGGCCTGATCGAGCCTATAGATGTGTTATCTTTATAAGAAGTTCGAATGGGTCTTGAACTTTAGAATAAAGCAAACCCTTAGGTTTTTATCAAATGATGGGTAAGTTTTGAGCTTACAGTAATACACCCCTTAAGGGTTTTTGTTGAATCTTCGAGCTAAAACTGACTTTTATTTGAGCTCGAAATAGTGGAACCCTTGGGTCCGAATCGAGTGAGAACAAGGTCTCGAACTCTAATTGTTTTGGCCCTTAGGCTTTTTAGATTGACCCTTAGGCTCTTTATATTGGGCTGATTTGACCTCTAAAAATGATTTTTATTTTCCCCTTTTTGGCTAAAAGACTTGGTGAAAATTTCTTTATGCCTTAGCACATGTTTTTTACACCCATTGGGCTTTTTGAGGGTTCGATGATCGGAACCCCATTTTTCTTTTTTTGTGCCTCAACGTGTTTGCGTTAAGGTAATTTGATACCCTTTGAGGTTTTTTTTGAAGGCTGATATTATCGAAGCCTTTTAATTATTCGAGGGCTGATTTTATTGAAGCCCTTTTTTATTTGCTTTGCCGAGGGTAGCCTTATTTAACTAGTTTTCCGAAGTATTTGAAGTCCTTTTTCACCTTATTATGTTCAGTCATCACATGCTAGCAGCCATGCCCATAGGTTCAATGCTTGATTCAATGATATTCTATTTTTGCTTGTTAGAGACCATGCCTATAGGAAATGGTATGATTCAATATATATATGCGAAATCTTGTTTTATACTGTTCTGTTCACGATTTATAGAAATCATGTCTATACGATCTAAAATTGGATTAATTGAAAATAGCATGCCTATAGGCTTGAATCAATTTAGTTATCATTTTCGCGCGTTTATTCATAAGTTTCCAAACACTATGATGTTACCCTCACTAGAAAGCCTGCCTATAGGATTAAAGCAAGTAATTCTGGATGTGATTCTGTGATTGCCACTATTTATCCTCGCATAAAATGCTAGATATCATGCTAGTAAGCTTAATATCATTATGCTAAAAAACAATAGGCAAACTTATGTAGGTTTTGGCAATCGCAATAAGAAACTGGCTTTGCACATGATTGTCTGCTCATTCGTTTAATATCACATAGAGATCTTGCCTATAGGCTTCTACTGTTAATTAATTAAAATCATTCAAAATGTTAACCAGTTTGGCGTGCATTTGATGTCTAAATGCGGAGGCTAACTTGAGACCATACTTGCTTCTATTTGAAAGTTCTAAAGTGTTTTTTGTAAGTCGCTTATTATTTTCCCTTTTGAGCAGCCTAAGTTAAGGTCTAGAACTACCTTGAAAAAGAGGTCCAAATGCCTCCTGGGCTATAGGCCTGGGACGGGTAGTGCATGCATAGGGTATGAATCAGAATTGACTAGAGCGCTTTAGGTAAACAACTTAAATATAGTAACCGGGTAGTAGGAGATGATAGTCTGTGCCCGATGAATAATATGAGTAACACCCTGTCTTGAGAAAGTTACGAAGTATTATTTATTTTGGACGGGGTGTCCTTTAGGTTAAAAAACTTAGGACCCCCATTTCTGTTTAAAGTAATTCTTTTATTTGTCCAAGTGTTTCTTTTCTCTTAGCCAAATTCTTATACATCGAGTTCGGCTAGGGCCCACCGTTGTGGACCTCGAGAAATGCCTAACATCTTCTCCTCAAGGTAATTTTAGCCTTACCCTATCTTTGGTGACACAAACTAGATAATCTCGAGTCATTTGCAAATAGGTTCCCTAACACACCTTAATCCATTAGGTGGCGACTCTCTCTTTTAATACCCTTTCTTTTAAAATAGTTGTTACGTGTCGAAACCCGATATCGAGAAAAAGGGGCGCGACAGCATGGCGTCTCTGCTGGGGATTTCCTTAGGCTTTCACCATAATGAACTTGGTCTGTATGAATTAGTCTCTCTCGATAAGCGTGTCTTTATTATTTTAAACATCCCACTCCTATTCTCCCTTTTTATTTGCCACATGCACAAACATTTCCTATTTTTCCCTTTATATGAACTTACATGCAATTCCTCGCTTAATCTGGTCATAATATGCATCCCCTCCGTTATTTCCCAATCATTTTAACTTGCTCCGATGTTTAAATTTTTTTTTTATGTCTTTCCCAATCCCTACCCCTTTTATGACTTTATTATAATTTTTTTATTATACGAACTAACTCCTTTCTTGTTTTTCTTTCCTTTTTGTTTTTACATTTATTAAATACTGCATTTATCGCTTCATCTTTCAAAATACTTGACAACGTGTTAGTTTATCTTTGCATAATTACATGCTCTACATCATATTCCACTTGTTCACAATTAATACAATAGTGACACTTGATGAGTGTCCGCGCTCTTCCTATATCACCCTTTTAAATTTGGAAAGGCTTATTTGCGGTAAAACTAGTCGATCAGCGGTGCAGTCGATGGTTCTGTGCTTTTGCCTCTATGGTTTTCCACTTGAGGGTACCAGTCTAGACTCTTATCGAAAACCCCACTCTGATGTTAACTGTGCATGCATCATGTCTGAACCTACTATGGGTTAGAATGTTGTTCGCATAATAACTCTCTAAGGCAAGCCTTGTCCAAAGCCCATCGGGATTTCCATAATCCCAATGGGCACAATCATGATATGTGCATTATTTGGAGAAAACATGCCGATATTTTAATCATTAATGTGTAAATAGTCAAATCCGGAGGGGGAGAGGGCTAACTTTATTTGTTTTGCAAAAATGAGGCACGGAGTCCCCAGGTTCGGCATGGTCCGAAGTATCTCACCTCTGTTGCTAGACTGGGGGGGAAATCTCTCGCCAAGCGACAGAAACCATGTGAAAAGAATTCTTGAAAATCTACCATCTTTGCTAGACATTCAGCCAAGCAATGCACTAATCGAGGCCGCTACTATGTTCTGGGATGAAAAGGGGGTTGTTTTCCATTTTGGAAATATAGGAGGTTTTGATGGGCTTCCCTGGGATAGCCCTGGTTTATTGGTACCAGAAAATCGTACTTCTAGAGGATTTTTGAAAATTATGGGTCGTAGAAAGAATGACGAGTTAGTCTACATGAAGAAGTCTTACATACCTTTCGACTTCCTTTACGAGTGTTATGGGCACAACACATCCTATTGTATCTATCATGATAAGTTTTCCATCACTTCTCTAGGCTCGACTCATCGCCGGGTTTTCGTGTTCGTTGTCTTTTTTCTAGAGATGATAGTATTCCCAATTCAAAGAGACATGATCCACACTCGGTTGGCTATGTTCACCAAGTCCTTAATTGAAGGAATTGTTGGACAAACGTTCACTATCGTCCCAATGATCGTGCAGATATATACCGAGTCTTGGGCTGTTGCAAGAAGAATTTTTAGGAATTTTGAGGGTTGTAATCTGTTACTGCAAATATGGTTGTTGGAACATCTTTAAAAGGGACAGTACCGTCAAGAATTTCTGCGACGTCCATGAAATGACCACATAGCTTTTCACCATCCAAAAAGAATGACTTGCATCCTAGGTAGGTTTGCATAACCGGGAAACGCGGTGGATTGGGTACATTTCTTTAGCAATATGACTAATGACAAGGTCCATTAGATGTTCGAGTGCTTCCCTACTAGAGAGTTCATCATTAGGTCAAGATATATTCATCACTTAGTGCTTATTGGGTTGAGGGGTATTTATCCTTATGCTCCTATCAGGGTCATGAGACAGGCTGGCAAAAAGCAAGTCATACCACGAGTTTCCGAGATGGTTCACTACAAATCAGACTTTTAGGGTGATGCCATTCCATTCAAGTGTGAGGCAGAACACATGTGGCATCTGAAGATCATTGTGGAAAAGGATACCATCGCACCAGATCGGTACCACGCCGGTCATGTATATTTCTACCTATCATGGTTGGATGATGACATAGCTGGAGAAGTCAAGCTGGGGATTGATCGAGCAAACAGGGTCACAGACGATGTTGCTGAAGCACAAGTAAAATTCAAGAGGTTGCGCAGTAGAATCTTTGAGTCTGAGGCCAGACATTTGGAACAACACAAGGTAGACATGCAATCAATCAATGAACGGAGATGAAGTGCTATAGAATCAACAAAAAGGTTGAAGTATTTAGAGCAGGGTCTGATAGAGCTTGAAGGAAATATGAGGAAAAGGATCGTGGATTCTCAGAATGTAGAGGGCAACGAAGTAGGACACCTAGCAAGGGCGTATCTGCTGCTAGACATGCGTGACCTGGGGAATCTGATCGATGGGGCTAAGAAGGCAAAGCTTGGAGAAGGTCCCTCTGGGACCAAGTAGATTAGAATTGTTTTTTACTTGTTTTTCTAGAGTCGTTTTAGATTTTTATTGTAAAAAGGAAAATGCCACTAGGTAATCTTTTTTATTATTGTTTTAAAGGTTTGATCTCTTTAATACATTAATGAAACGAGGCAATTGTCGGCACTAAGTTTCTCCAAATCTGTATGTCGCTAGGCCTACCTCGGGCACAATGAAGTCCCATAATTAGGACACTAATTTATAATTCCGCAATTTATGTTTAAATACTGCAAATATGCTTTCAAAACTCCCTACTGACTTGTTTAACATTTTTGTTTTTCTTTGTTTTGAATATTCCCACCCCTAAGGTTAGTTTGTGCATATTGGTATCATCAGCATATCATACCAGATCCAGAGGTCCTCCACCTCCTCCTCCTCAAAGTGATCCTAAAAAAAGGGAAAAGCTAAGATGGATGACATGAGCGATATTAGGAAAGACAATGCTACGCATGCACAAAATGTTGAAACTTCAGATGTTTGAAGTACTCCGGCACAAAATGATTTGGTTCTACGGTTAGAATAGAAAATATTGGAGTTACACGAAGAACTTGAGTAGGTCCGCAACTTGGCAAACCTCTCCCTCACCTTAAACATCTCAGATATCAAGCAATAGAACGCCTAAAACCTAGCACCTCCTCAAAGCACACCAAACCAACATCCACAAAATCCCCCTGCACCTCATCAATACTCAACACCTTCCAAAAATCCTAATCCTCCGCAAGTACCAACTCCTCCTCAGCATCAACATCATCCAACCCAGTATCCACAAACCACCACCTACCTTAACCCTCAAAATACACCACATCTTACCACCAATATGCAGAACTAAAACAATGATCACCATTACACCCAAACCCCTGGTATCCATCAAAACAACCCCATATATGTATAAACTCTACCCTACCCCACTCAACAAACCCCATACACACCAGAATCTGGCAAAAACGATTTTCTCATTAAGAATATGGTAGAAAAACTTAAGAAGCTCACAAGTCGAGTCCAAGGTGTCGAAGGGGGTAAAGTCATTGAGGGTTTGAACTATGAAGATATGTGTATTCAGCCGGACGTAGAACTACCGGAGGGTTACAAACATCACAAGTTTGAGATGTTTGATGGAACAGGTGACACAAAGTGCATCTAAAGGCATACTGTGACAAGCTCATAGGAATTAGAAATGAAGAAAGAATTCGGATTAAAATATTCCCGAGGAGCCTCACCGGAGATGCCCTATCTTGGTACATCAGTCAAAATTAAAAGAAAGGGGTTAGCTGGGTAAGCATGGCATAAGATTTCATTGATTGGTTCGGTTTAATACAGAGAATGCACCAAATGTCTTCTATATCCAGAATATCAAGAAGAAGCCAATAGTGACTTACCGCGAGTATGCTACTCGGTGGAGATCGGAAGCTGTGAAAGTAAGGCCGTCATTGGAAGAAGAACAAACGAACAAGTTATTTGTCCAAGCCAAGGATCCGCAATACTACGAAAGGTTAATAGTTATCTAAAACATCAAATTCTCCGATATCATCAAATTGGGGGAAAGGATTGAAGAAGAAATCATGAGCGGAATGGTAACTAATTTCGAGCATTACAAGATAGGAACATAGCTTTGCATTTCGGGGGTATATCCAAAAAGAAGGAAGTAGGGGACGTGATGGTGGTCCAAGGTCCAAAATCTCCTCTTACATATTAAACACCTCCACCTACTTATTAGCCTTCACCTCCCAGATATCTGCAACTCGCCACTGCCTACCATGCGTATAACACCCAACCACCATATTACCACTCACGGCCAGCCTGCCAGAACTATCAGAAACCCAGACAAAATTTTAATCGCAGGCCGCCCAAACAATATACCCCTATCGCTGAACATATCGATCAGTTATAGAAAAGGCTAAAAGATGGTTCGCTTTCGTATTAACAGTCAATTGACATCTAGTTAAGCATTCAGAGGTTGTTTGTCCGTCATGAAAATTTTTTATTCAAAAGGACTTTTAACGTAATTAAAAAATTGAATTGACTGCTATGCGTAGTGGTAGTGGTTGAGGAGATTTTTGAGGTATGGATCGCTTATGATGGGTATGGTTCTGCACTTTTTAACATTGTGGTTTGTTTTGGATTGTTAAGTTGGATTTTGTAAATTATGTTTTGCTGTTTTTCCTTTTGCTTGTTTAATCTCTGGCAAGTTTAATTCGGTGGCTATGATAATAATATTCGGTGAGTTAAGATATACTTTAAGAAGTATATCTTAATAGTTGAGCAAACAACATTTTCGGAGGTTGTCTTTGTTAATATGGAGGTGGTGACCGAATTTTGAAGAGTAACTTTAACTAAGATTGTTTCTCAATGTCTTAAAAAGGGCAGCCTGCTGCACTATATTCCCGCAATGCACGGGGCTCGGGGAAAGACAGGACCACAAGGGTCTATGGTACGTAGCCTTACCCTGCATTTCTGCAAGAGGTTGTTTTCACGGCTCGAACGGTGATCTCCTGGTCAAATGGTCGAAGTTGAAGTAGCCGCACCGGCCTCGTTTGAGGTGGAAGTAACAACACCTACAGCTACGCCTACGTTGTTTGAAGTAGAAATGACCACACCCTTCACTGTGACGGTAGCACTCGCACCATCCTTTAATTCAAAAGCCGTACCTTGGGAATATGTTGCAGAAGCCAGGAGAAAAGGAAAAGGAAAAATGGAAGAAGCTGGTGCCACACAAGGGATGACCAGGACTGGTAGAGTTTTCACACATGAGCACTTAAGTGAAACAAGTAAAGAAGCTGCTTCCAAGCAGCCCGTCATTGAAACTGGCCCGGATGATCTTTGGAGAAAGGTGCAAGCAAGGGAATACTCTGTAGTGGATCATCTGAACAAAACCCCTGCTCACATATCTATTCTATCATTACTGCAGAATTCTGAAGCACATAGGAACACCTTGATGAGGGTATTGAACGAAGCTTATGTGCCCAACAATATCACCAGCGAAGAAATGGCAAAAATAGTAGGAAAAGTACTGGAGATCCATAAAATCACTTTCCATGAAAACGAATTGCCACCAGAAGGGTTGAGCCACAACATCGTGCTGCATATCATGGTACAATGCGAAGATAAGTTCATTGCTAGGATTTTGATAGATAGGGGTTCCACTCTCAACATTTGTCCATTAACGACTATAAAGAGATCGGGCAAAGTATTGCATGAAATACGGGTAGGAACCATGAACATAAAATAATTCGACGGATCTCTAAGGGCCACGATCGGGGAAACCAATCTTTGCTTACAAATGGGCCCAACTTGGTTTGATGTCGAATTCCAAGTACCCGACATAACCGCCTCAAACAACTTATTGTTGGGACGGCCTTGGATCCACGTCGTTGGGGCTATGGTTTCCATTTTGCACCAGGCTATAAAGTTCGAATGTAACCATCGGGAGGTGATCATGCATGGAGACGAGAGTAATCCCATTTATTCCAATCAAAATGTTCCAGTCGTGGAAAATATAAGAAAATTGGGTGGAGAGACTTATAATTGCATCGAGCACGTAAATACAAATGATAAAGACAAGTGGTGGAGCAGAAAAATAGAGAGTATACTAGCATGGGCAGGGTATGGACCTGGCAAAGAGCCCGAGAAGAATCTCCAAGTATTTCCAAACCAATACAGCTAAACTGTCACAACACAACCTTTGGATTGGGATATTAGTACGCCTGGCATGAGTATCAAAATTTGTCGCCACATGGCCCGGTCTTTACCCCCTTGAACAACCAATACCGCATCTGAGCCAATAATTCTGTTAGGCTGATATGATATGGGGATCCGAAGAGGATGAAGTGCTAGCTGGTTTGAGGAATTTACATCTAGAAGAGGAAGACATGGATTGCAGTGTAATAGTTGGGGAGGAAGAGGAAGAAGGCCTCATCATCCAGACAGTGGAGAAAGGAGCCGTCCTCAGAAATTAGAAAGCCACACCATCAAGGGCTCGATGTTTCCCGGGGTAGCATGGCTTGTAGTTTTTTGTTTTGGAAAACATTGTTTGAGTCATTAAAACTTGCTTTGTTTGACATTTTAATATTTATCAATGGCTTGATGTTTTATTATTACTATACTCCACATCTTTCTCTCTAGAACATTACTATTTCTTATCTTGATGAACCAACGACTGTTACATGTAATGAGACAAAGAAACATAGGACAGTGACTCGGAAGAAATAGAAGAAGAAATGATACCTGAGGAAATTGTCATAGAGATCGAGAATTTTGAGAACAAGCCTAAGTCCAATTTGGATGAGACTAAAATAATCAACTTGGGAGATTCCGCAACACTCAAAGAGACTCGCATAAGTATTCACTTGTCACCATCAGAGAAGGAAGAGTACACTCATTTCCTGAAAGAGTATGAAGACAT
>ML439599.1:16125-33683 GCA_005239525.1 Nicotiana knightiana | reverse complement strand
TCGAAGTTTAAAGATCACAATTCCCTTCACATGCTCTTTACAACATATAGAAATCATCAATTAAGCATGGAAGTTACAACAAAATCGGAATACTCGCAATAATAAGACTCACGGTCATGCTAGACACCAATGTATAGATACTCGTCACCATGCGTATACATCGTACTCTACAATTAGCAAGTAGCAAATAAGACTCAACTCATATTCCCTCAAGCTAAGGTTAGACCAAACACTTACCTTGGGTCCAAAATTTAGCAATCAACCCTGTAGCACCACCTTTCCTTTAGAATTCAACTCCGGAATGGTATTATCTAGGCATAATCAACTCGAGTATATACATAAGGATTCAATAATTCAATTACATAGCCTAATTACCCATTTCCATGCATTCTTCCAAAATAACAAAATTCGACCCCGAGCCCGCTTGCTCGGATTCTTGTAATTCTCGAAGGGAACACTCACCCAAAGCCTATGGATCATTAATATACGATCTCTACTTGATTTCATGGCCAATTCACAGAAAATTCTCAAGACCTCACAAGTTGTAGGTTACTACCCGATTTCTTCAATTTTTGCACTAGTTTATGTAGTTAATTAGGCTAGGATGCATGCATGAAACAAATTTCCGGGTAGAGTTCACTTACCTTATAGGACCTGGATGAAAGCTCTTAAAAATGGAGGAAATCGCCTAAGGAAGAAGATGGAAAATGAGAAAAATGGGTTTAAAACCCGTATTTAAAACTCACTGCCTGAACAGTGATCTCGCACCTGCGGCTCTGGGGACCTCACCTGCGACCTCGCACTTGCGAGAGGAATCTCGCACCTGCGGAATTGGGCTAGGAGGGGTCTGGGATCGCACCTGCGAAGTGGAGACCGCACCTGCAGTCTCGCACCTGCGAGAAATTCTCCCCACCTGCGATAACTGGCCAGGCCATTGGTGATCGCACCTGTGATGCCTGGGACCACACCTGCAGTCTCGCACCTGCTATGCTGGGCAACCGCACCTGCGGTCACACCATGTGCACCAGCAGCTTTGTTTGCTGGTTTTTAGCCCCGTTAGGTGCCCGGAAGGCACCTGGGCCCACTCGAGCCCTAGTCCGAATATACCAACGAGTCCCAAATCATATTACAGACTCGCTCGAGCCTTTGGAACACTCAAAACGACGCTAAAACTTGAAATCACACCCCCAAACCTCAAGAACCAAACTTAGGAATTTAAATCTTCTAAACTTCGCTAACAACGTGCCGAACTGACCTATACAACTTGGAATGATACCAAATTTCACATATAACTCACATAACATCCTACGAACTTGTCCGTGCGATCAAATCGCCAAAACAACATAATATATATTGAATTAAGCCTCAAAATCCATAAATTCTATCAAATTTCATAAAACATCAAATTTTCCATTTTAAGTCCGAAACCCGTCAAATGAAATCCGATTTAAACAAACTTTACGGGAAGTGCTTAAACCATATATAAGACTTGTAACGGGCGCCAGAACCAAAATACGGGCCCGATACCATCACTTTCTAATCAGATTTCATTTTCAATTTCCATAAATATTTTCAGAAAACAATTTTACTCAAAAATTCATTTCTCGGGCTTGGGACCTCGGAATTCGATTCTGCGCATACCCCCAAGTCCCATATTTTCCTACGAACCCTCTGGGACCGTCAAATCACGGGTCCGGGTCCGTTTACCCAAAATGTTGACCGAGGTCAAATTTATTCATATTAATATCAAATCTTAGCATTTTTCGCAGAATTTCATATTTAAGCTGTCCGGCTATGCGCCTGGACTGCGCACGCAAATAGAGGCAACCAGAGATGAGGTTTTCAAGGCCTCAAAAGTACGGAATGGATAAGAAAATAGGCGATGACTCCTTTGGGTCATCACATTCTCCACCTCTAAAACAACCGTTCGTCCTCGAACGGACAGAAGAAGGAAGTACCTGAGTCGGGAAATAAATGAGGGTAACGGCTCCGCATATCGGACTCGGACTCCCAGGTCGATGCCTCAAGAGGCTGACCTCTCCACTGAACACGAACAAAAGGGAAACTCTTGGATCTCAACTGACGAACCTGCCGGTCTAGAATAGCTACCGGCTCCTCCTCATAAGGTAAGTCCTTGTCCAACCAGACAGTGCTGAAATCTAATACGTGGGTTGATCGCTGTGATACCTCCGAAGCATGGACATATGAAAAACTGGATGCGGCTGATAAGCTAGGCGGCAATGCAAGTCTATAAGCAACCTCTCCCACTCGATCAAGAATCTCAAACAGACCAATGAACTTAGGGCTAAGCTTGCCCTTCTTCCCAAATCTCATCACGCCCTTCACAGGAAACACTCAGAGCAATACTCGCTCACCAACCATAAAAGCCACATCTCGAACCTTACGATCTGCATAACTCTTTTGCCTGGACTGAGCTGTACGAAACCTATCCTGAATGATCCTGACCTTGTCCAAGGCCTCCTGAACCAAATTTGTACCCCACAACCGAGCCTCTCCCGGCTCAAACCATCCAACCGGAGATCGACACCGCCTACCATATAAAGCCTCATAAGGAGCCATCTGGATACTCGATTGGTAGCTGTTGTTGTTGGCAAACTCTGCTAAAGGCAAGAACTGATCCCATGATCCTCCAAAGTCAATAACACAAGCTCAGAGCATATCCTCCAATATCTGAATAGTCCGCTCGGACTGCCCATCCGTCTGAGGATGAAATGCTGTGCTCAACTCCACCTGGGTGCCTAACTCTCGCTGAACTGCTCCCCAGAAACGCGAGGTAAACTGCGCGCCCCGGTCCGAAATGATAGATACCGGCACACCATGAAGGCGAACAATCTCCCGGATATAGATCTCAGCTAACCTCTCGGATGAATAGGAGACTGCCACAGGAATGAAATGCGCTGACTTGGTCAGCCTATCAACAATGACCCAAACTGCATCGAACTTCTTCCGGGTCAACGGAAGTCCAGTAACGAAGTCCATAGTGATCCTCTCCCACTTCCACTCGGGAAGCTCAATCCTCTGAAATAAACCACCAGGCCTCTGATGCTCATACTTAACCTGTTGACAATTCAAACACCGCGCCACATATGCCACAATATCCTTCTTCATTCTACGCCACCAATAATGCTGCCGCAAATCCTGATACATCTTCGCGGCGCCCGGATGAATAGAGTACCGGGAACTATGGGCCTCCTCTAAAATCAACTCTCGAATCCCATCAACATTGGGCACACAAACTCGCCCCTGCAATCTCAAAACACCATCATCATCTAAGGTCACCTGCTTGGCGCCTCCGCGCTGCACCGTGTCTCTAAGGACACACAAATGGGGATCATCAAATTGCCGATCACGGATACGCTCCAATAATGAAGAACGAGCGACCGTACAAGCCAACACTCGACTAGGCTCAGAAATATCCAACCTCACAAATCGATTGGCCAAAGCCTGAACATCCAAAGCAAGCGGCCTC
This sequence comes from Nicotiana knightiana, assembly GCA_005239525.1. Classification (NCBI taxonomy): domain Eukaryota; kingdom Viridiplantae; phylum Streptophyta; class Magnoliopsida; order Solanales; family Solanaceae; genus Nicotiana; species Nicotiana knightiana. Next base: position 30,193 of record ML439599.1, on the reverse strand, counting down.
TGACTGACCGGAATAAAAGCAAGACTGCCCATACTAGCTGACTTCCTACTCAAAGCATCGTCCACCACATTGGCCTTCCCCGGATGATATAAGATGGTAATATCATAATACTTCAACAGCTCCAACCACCTCCTCTGCCTCAAATTCAACTCCTTTTGCTTGAACAAGTACTGAATACTCTTATAATCCGTGAACACCTCACACGCCACGCCATACAGATAGTGCCTCCAAATCTTCAATGCGTGAACAATGGCTGCCAACTCCAAATCATGCACTGGATAGTTCTTCTCATGAATCTTCAACTGCCTCAAAGCATAAGCAATGACCTTGCCATCCTGCATCAACACTACACCAAGCCCAATACGAGAAGCATCGCAATAGACTATATATGGCCCTGAACCTGTGGGCAAAACCAATACTGGTGCTGTAGTCTGAGCTGTCTTGAGCCTCTTAAAGATCGCCTCACACTCGTCCGACCATCTGAACTGGGAACCCTTCTGGGTCAACCTGGTCATCGGGGCTGCAATAGATGAGAACCCCTCCACGAACCGATGATAGTAGCCTGCCATTCCCAAGAAAATCTGAATCTCTATAGCTGATGCTGGTCTAGGCCAGTTCTTGACTGCCTCAATCTTCTTCGAGTCAACCTGAATACCCTCTGCTGGTATGACATCACCCAAGAATGCAACTGAACTCAACCAGAACTCACACTTCGAAAATTTTGCATATAGCTGACTGTCCTTCAGAGTCTGAAGAACCACTCTGAGATGCTGCTCGTGCTCCTCCTGGCTGCGGGAGTATATCAATATATCATCAATGAAAAATATCACGAACGAGTCCAAATAAGGCCTGAACACCCGGTTCATCAAATCCATAAAAGATGTTGGGGCATTTGTCAACCCAAACGACATGACCAAAAACTCGTAATGCCCGTACCGAGTGCGGGAAGCTGTCTTAGGGACATCGGATGCCCTAATCCTCAACTGATGGTAGCCATATCTCAAGTCTATCTTTGAAAATACCTTGGCACCCTGAAGCTGATCGAACAAATCATCAATCCTTGGCAGTGGATACTTATTCTTGATTGTAACCTTGTTCAGTTGCCGGTAATCAATGCACATCCTCATCGAACCATCCTTTTTCTTCACAAACAATACTGGAGCACCCCAAGGAGAAACACTGGGTCTAATGAAACCCTTCCCAAGCAAATCCTGCAACTGTTCCTTCAACTCTTTCAACTCTGGCGGGGCCATGCGATACGACGGAATAGAAATGGGCTGGGTGCCCGGAGTCAGATCAATGCAGAAATCAATGTCCCTATCGGGTGGCATCCTCGTTAGGTCTGAAGGGAAGACCTCAGGAAACTCACGAACCACGGTACAAAATCAATAAAGGGAACCTCAACACTGGAATCGCGCACATAAGCCAAATAAGACAAACACCCCTTCTCGACCATACGCCGAGCCTTGACGTACGAAATAACACTGCGGGTAGAATGACCAGGAGTTCCCTTCCACTCCAAACGGGGAAAATCCGGTAAGGTTAAAGTCACCGTCTTGGCATGACAATCCAAGATAGCATGATATGGGGATAACCGGTCCATCCCCAATATAACATCAAAGTCGACCATACCTAAAAGCAACAAATCAACACGGGTCTCAAGACCCCCAATCACCACAACACAAGAACGATGGAATCGATCGACCATGATAGAATCACCCACCAGTGTAGATACATAAACAGGAACACTCAGTGGATCAGTAGGCATGACCAGGTATGGTGCAAAATAAGAGGACACATAGGATACGTAGACCCTGGATCAAATAACACTGAAGGATCTCTTCCACAAACCCGAATAGTACCTGTAATGACTGCATCTGAAGACTCAGCCTCTGGCCTGGCTGGAAGAGCATAACATCGGGGCTGGGCCCCACCACTCTGAACCACATATCTGGGACGACCGACTGCTAGCTGGCCTCCACCTCTGGCGGCCCGAGATCCACCTCTATGACCTCTACCTCCACCTCTAGCAACTCTACCCCCACCTTTAGCTGGCTGGGCAGGCTGTGGAACACCTGGTGCCTGTACCATAGCACTAGAACCCTGATGCTGCGATCTACCTGGTGCCCGAGGGCAAAATCTGGCAAGGTGACCCGGATCGCCACAAGTGTAACAAGACCTCGGCTGCTGAGGGAACTGAATCTGACCCTGTCGACCGGAATGACCACCTCGGAAACTCTGACGCGGCGGTGCACTGATGGGAGCTGGTGGCGCATTGTAAGGCTGCTCATCAGAATAGTGCGTCTGATAACCACGACCACCTGAAGTACCATGGGAAACCTGGAGAGCTGACTGGAAGGGTCTGGGAGGATGACCTATGCCTGAAGAATCCCTGCCCCCAGAGGAGGCTCCACTGAAATGATCGAAATGACGGGGCCTCTTGTCAGCCCCTTGACCACCACCCTGTGACATAATCATCTCAATCCTCCTGGCCACATTGGCCGCATCCTGGAACGATATATCTGTACGTGACTCTCTAGCCATCTGAAGTCTGATAGGTCGGGCCAATCCCTCAATAAATCTACGAACCCTCTCCCGATCAGTGGGAAGTATCATAAGAGCATGCCGGACTAGAGTGATGAACCTAGTCTCGTACTGAGTGACTGACATAGATCCTTGCTGGAGACGCTCAAACTGCCTCCAAAGGTACTCTCTCTGAGTAATGGGAAGGAACTTCCCCAAAAATACCTCTGGGAACTGAGTCCAAGTCAAAGGTGCAGACCCGACTGGTCTGGCTAAGCAATAGTCTCTCCACCAACTCTTGGTTGCGCCAGATAACCGAAAAGTAGCGAAGTCAACTCTGTTGGACTCCACTATGCCCATGTTCCGAAGAACTTCATGGAAGCTGTCCAAATAATACTGGGGGTGCTCTGATGGTGAACCAGTAAAAGTAGCAGTGAATAACTTAGTGAACCTGTCCAGTCTCCACAAATCATCTGCAGACATAGCTGCTCCCTCTGCTACCGGTGCTGCAATACCCGTCTGAGCTACTCCGGCTGGCTGAGGTGCTGGAGTCTGAAACTGTAGAGCTAGCTGCTCTGGCACGCGGGCGGCAGGAGTCTGGGCACCTCCCCCAGCCTGAGAGACGGCTGGTGCTGTAGGAATAAGACCCGCCTGTGCTACAATCTCCATGAGTCCGACTAGACGAACAAGGGCGTCCTGAAGCACTGGGGTAGCTATGAACCCCTCTGGGACCTAAGCTGGTCCAACTGGGACTGCCGGAACTGGGACCTCCTCGTCAGACTCGACCTGAGGGTCCTCCACTGGGGATGCTGCTCTAGGCTGAGCCCGGCCCCGACCTCGGCCTCTAGCACGGCCTCGTCCTCGACCTCGACCCCTCGTAGGAGCTGTAGCAGGAGTGTCGGCCTACTGAGCGGAACCAAGGGAAGCACGCGTCCTCGCCATCTGAGAGAATAGAATAGAAACTTAATCAGTACTCAGAATTCATATCACACGACAGAGATGAAAAGAAATGTGGAGTCATCCTAACTTTGCAGCCTCTGGGGGATAAATACAGACTTCTCCGTACCGATCTCTCAGACTCTACAACATTAATAAATCAATATGGTTTTCAAATTAAGTAAAGACAACATAATACATTGACGCATAATTTTCCCAAAACCTGGAGTCAAACTTACGAACTGTCTATAAGAGTGCTAAATACAAAGTCTGGAAGGAAATACATGACTGTCTCTGAAACTAGATGAAAAACAAGACATAAGTGAAGAGAAAGGGATGGAAGAGACGCCAAGGCCCACGAACGCCAGCGGGTATACCTTGAAGCCTCTAGGATAAGTTGAAAGACACTCCCACTAATGATGTCCTCTGGGTCCGGCTTAGTAATTTGCACAACATAAAGAAGTGCAGGTGTAGCATCAGTACAACCGACCCCATGTACTGAGTAAGTGTCGAGCCTAACCTCGACGAAGTAGTGACGAGGCTAAGACACGACAACAAAATGTACCTGTGCAGTTCGAATATATAAATATAAACAACGGAAGATAAATACAGGAAGTAATCCATCAATAAGGGAAAGGGGAACATGCTGTGGGGAGATAACAGTTTCATATAAGAAATCTTAAACAAAGAAAGGAACAACAAGGTCAGAATATCAATAAGGACCAGAAATCACAAGCTTGCACGGCATCACCCTTCGTGCTTTTACTCTCGTCCTCACTATGCAATGTATAATGTAATCAATGTAAATCATGGCACGACATCACCCTTCGTGCTTTTACTCTCGTCCTCACTATGCCATGTATAATGTAATAAATGTAAATCATGGCATGACATCACCCTTCGTGCTTTGACTCTCTTTCCTCACAGTATAATCAATGAATATCAGTACGGAATGGTACATCGTACGGCACGACATCACCCTTCGTGCTTTAACACTCTTCCTCACCCAAACAATAATCACAAACAACGGTCAAGAGAGTAAACATAATAGAAATAGGAATCCCGACAAGGGAACAATAACAGTAATCTCAACATCCCAGCAAAGGAGATAATATCAAACAATGCACGGCATCACCCTTCGTGCTTTACTCTCATTCTCACCAAGACATGTGCACGACATCACCCTTCGTGCCTTACTCTCATACTCACCAAAACAAGTGCACGACATCACCCTTCGTGCTTTAACACTCCTTCTCACCCAAACAACAATCACAAATAAAGGGCAAGGGAGTAAACATAATAGAAATAGAAATCCCGGCAAGGGAACATCAATTAAACAATTAAATTTCGGCAAGGGAACATCAATTAAAGAATAAATCCTGGCAAAGGAACAATACAACGATGACCCGACAAGGGTATATTTCAATAACTCTTTCTCTTTCTTTAACTTTAATTTCCATGATTTATTCTATCACTTGAGCCAATGCTCCAAAGGATGTAATTATCTCATATTCCTTCATCCTTCGTTTTACAATTTGAGCCAATGCTCCAAAAATGTAATATCTCATATTTCTTCATTATTCATTTGACAATCTGAGCCAATGCTCCTCGAAGTTTAAAGATCACAATTCCCTTCACATGCTCTTTACAACATATAGAAATCATCAATTAAGCATGGAAGTTACAACAAAATCGGAATACTCGCAATAATAAGACTCACGATCATGCTAGACACCAATGTATAGATACTCGTCACCATGCCTATACATCGTACTCTACAATTAGCAAGTAGAAAATAAGACTCAACTCCTATTCCCTCAAGCTAAGGTTAGACCAAACACTTACCTTGGGTCCAAAATTTAGCAATCAACCCTCTAGCACCGCCTTTTCTTTAGAATTCAACTACGGAATGGTATTATCTAGGCATAATCAGCTCGAGTATATCAATAAGGATTCAATAATTCAATTACATAGCCTAATTACCCATTTCCATGCATTCTTCCAAAATAACAAAATTCGACCTCGGACCCGCTCGCTCGGATTCTTGTAATTCTCGAAGGGAACACTCACCCAAAGCCTAAGGATCATTTATATACGATCTCTACTTGATTTCATGACCAATTCACAGAAAATGTGCTCACAAGTTCTAGGTTACTACCCAATTTCCTGAATTTTTGCACTACTTTATGTAGTTAATTAAGCTAGGATGCATGCATGAAACAAATTTTCGGGTAGATTTCACTTACCTTATAGGACCTGGATGAAAGCTCTTAAAAATGTAGGAAATCGCTTAAGGAAGAATATGGAAAATGAGAAAAATGGGTTTAAAACCCGTATTTAAAACTCACTACCTGAACAGTGATCTCGCACCTGTGGCTCTGGGGACCGCACCTGCGACCTCGCGCTTGCGAGAGGAATTTCGCACCTGCGGAATTGGGCTAGGGGGTCTGGGATCACACCTGTAAAGTAGAGACCGCACCTGCGGTCTCGCACCTGCGAGAAATTCTCCGCACCTGCTATAACTGGCTAGGCCATTGGTGATCGCACGTGCGATGCTTGGGACCGCACCTGCGGTCTCGCACCTGCGATGCTGGGCAACCGCACCTGTGGTCACACCAGAGCAGGTGCACCAGTAGCTTTGTTTGCTGGTTTTTAGCCCCGTTAGGTGCCCGGAAGGCACCTGAGCCCACCCGAGCCCTAGTCCGAATTTACCAACGAGTCCCAAATCATATTACGGACTCGCTCGATCCTTTGGAACACTCAAAACGACGCTAAAACTCAAAATCACACCCCCAAACCTCAAGAACCAAACTTAGGAATTTAAATCTTCTAAACTTCGCTAACAACGTGCCGAAACGACCTATACAACTTGGAATGATACCAAATTTCACAGATAACTCACATAACATCCTACGAACTTGTCCGTGTGATCAAATCTCCAAAACAACATCATATACATCGACTTAAGCCTCAAAATCCATAAATTCTATCAAATTTCATAAAACATCAAATTTTCCATTTTAAGTCCGAAACCCGTCAAACGAAATCTGATTTCAACCAAACTTTACGAGAAGTGCTTAAACCATATATCAGACCTGTACCGGGTACCAGAACCAAAATACGGGCCCGATACCATCACTTTCTAATCAGATTTCATTTTCAATTTCCATAAATATTTTCAGAAAACAAATTTACTCAAAATTTCATTTCTCGGGCTTGGGACCTCGGAATTCGATTCCGGGCATACGCCCAAGTCCCATATTTTCCTACGGACATTCCGTGCCGAGTGTTTATTTATTTATTACACGAGGGGACATTCCGTGCCGAGTGTTTGTAAGGTTGGGGGACATTCCGTTCCGAGTTTTTATTTATTTATTGCACGAGGGCACATTCCGTGCCGAGTATTTATTTATTTATTGCACGAGGGGATATTCTGTGCCGAGTGTTTATTTATTTATTGCACGAGGGGACATTCCGTGCAGAGTGATTATTTATTTATGCATGAGGGGACATTCCGTGCCGAGTGTTTGTAAGGTTGGGGGACATTCCGTTCCGAGTTTTTATTTATTTATTGCACGAGGGGACATTCCGTGCAGAGTGATTATTTATTTATGCATGAGGGGACATTCCGTGCCGAGTGTTTTTGGTGAGGTTATAGCACGGGGGGACATGCCGTGCTGTTTCTGTTTATTTACTTGTTTAGAATTGTTAATTCCTGCCGTTATTTATTTATTTCAGTTGTTATCGTATTCTGTCATTTCAGTAAATAGTTGCCCCTTTCCCCCAGCATGTTAGCTCAATTTTTGTGCTTATCTGTTATTTCTTGTCATTACTTCTTTATTACATTATTGAACTGTACATGTATTTGTTATTTGTCGTGTCCTAGCCTCGTCACTACTTCGCCGAGGTTAGGCTCGACACTTACTCAGTATATGGGGTCGGTTGTACTGATGCTACACATGCACTTCTTTATGTTGTGCAGATTACGGAGCCGGACCCAGTGGGAATTGATCGAGGGAGTATCCTTCAGTTTATAGGCGACACTGAGGTAGTCCCGCAGACGTTCGCGGGCCTTGGCGTCACCTCCCTTATCTCTCTTTTCTGTCTTTTCTTGTATTTCCAAGACAGTTGTACACATTTATTTCAGACCTTTATTTTTAGTAAATCTAGACTGTTCGTGAGATTGTGATACTAGTTCCGGGGGTGTATTTAAGGAAATTTTGTAAGATTTATTATTTAGGTTGTTGAATTTCTTATCTTCGGCATTTCTAATTATAACTGTTCTAGTTTACCACTGTTATTTCAATTGTCTATAATAAAGAAATAAATGTAATAATCGGAATGTTGGCTTGTCTAGCGGGTTCAACGTTAGACGCCATCACGACCTGAAGGTGGGATTTCGGGTCGTGACAGAAAATGTTGAACAAACTCCTAATGATGACGCAAAACATTTTTTTGAACAGTTAGAGGAAGCTAGTCATCCATTACGGGAAGGAAGTCCGCACTCTGAGTTGTCTGTTGCAGTTAGATTACTAAGTATATAATCTGATTGGAATATTTCTCAAGCATCAATGGACTCTTTCATTGACCTTATGAGCGAACTAGTTGACCCTCATATCAACTTACCTGGTGATTTCATAAGGTAAAGAGATTGGTTTCTAAGTTAGGACTTTCGTCAATGAGAATTGATTGTTGTGAAGATGGTTTCATGTTATATTATAAAGATGATGCAAATTTAGATAGTTGTAAATTTTGCGAAAAGCCTCGTTTCAAGAGGCTTTCCAGTGGGAATATGGTCGCTATCAAGGCGATGCATTATTTACCTCTTATACCTAGGTTAAAGAGGTTATATGCATCGATGAGTTCTAATCCTCATATGAGATGGCACTTTGAAAATAGAAGACCACCTGGTGTTATGTTTCATCCTTCAAATGGAGAAGCTTGGAAGCACTTTGATAGGACATATCCAGATTTTGCTAGTGAACCAAGGAACATTCGGTTAGGTCTGTGTGCGGATGGCTTCACACCTTTTTCTGTATTTGCGACACCATATTCATGTTGGCCTGTCTTTCTTACACCTTATAATCTACCACCCAAGTTGTGCATGACTAGTCCATATATATTTTTAAATTGTATTATCCCCGGTCCACATAATCCGAAAAGTTTGATTGATGTATATTTGCAATCATTGATTGATGAGCTAAAACAATTGTGGTATGATGGTGTCGAAACATATGACATATCAACCAAGAAGAATTTCAATTTGCGTGCTAATTTAATGTGGACAATTAACGATTTTCCTGCATATGGAATGTTTTCTGGGTGGATGACTGCTGGAAAGCTAGCTTGTCCTTACTTCATGGAAAATAGTAAAGCGTTCACTTTGAAACATGACCGAAAGCAATCATGGTTTGATTGTCATCGTCAATTCTTGCCTCCTGACCATGAGTTTAGAAGGATGAAATGCATTAAAAAAGAATAAAATGGAATTTCTCCACCTCCGATACTTTCAGGTGAGGAAATTCGGGAGAGGGTCCAGAACTTCACTAAAGTTACTGAAGCTCCACCTTATAGATTCCCCGGATACGGTGTTACTCATAATTGGACGAAATAGAGTATATTTTGGGAGTTGCCTTATTGGAAGGATAATCTTCTCCGTCACAACCTTGATGTCATGCATATTGAGAAGAATTATTTTGACAATTTGTTCAACACAGTGATGGATGTTAAAGGTAAGACAAAGGATAACCCGAAGGCTAGAATGGACTTACAAGAATATTGCAGGCAACCTGAATTATACTTGCATAAAGAAAACAATGGTAAGATATTCAAGCCCAAAACAAGTTACCATGTGCTAGGAATAGGCCCAATAGGCACACAGTCGAATGTGTGAATGATCCATTATATCCGCCTATGTCCATATTCAATCAACCAGGACGATGTTCTAAGGATGTTAGAAAGAGAAGTTTGAGTGATATGGAGTACAAGTCAGCTACACTTCATGTGTTACTAAATTGTCCCGAAGTTGTACCATTTCTCAAGTAAGTATTGATTTAGTAGTTATAAAAATATAAAATTTACTGTGATTACATCACAATGCAACTACTAAAATTTTGATGTGTCATAGTCACTTCGTGGTTCAATTTGGCCATGATGCTGTATATACGAGATTTGATACGTGGTTCAAACAATTTTTAAGTTTATCCTTATAATATTCTAACACTATGTAGGTAAACAATGTTTGGAAGTTATGCTAACTTATGAATTTTTTTTTACAATATGTAGGTAAATGATCCAAATAATGGTGTAAATCAATTTTTGAAAGATATATCTTGGGGACCTGGGCTTCAGGTCACAACAATGTCTAAGTACGTTGTGAATGGTTATAAGTTTCATACAGAGGATTGCTCTAAAAATAAAAATAGCAACAACAACAGAGTGTGGGTTCAAGGTGATGATGGCAACCAAGTTGGAGATATTGATTATTATGGTGTGCTCAAAGAAATAATAGAACTAGAATATACATGTTGTCCATATAAGAAATTGATACTCTTTAGATGCAAGTGTTTTGACCCAAATCCAACAAGAGGTACAAGAGTACACAACCAATACAACATAATTGAGGTTAATGTTAGGCAAGTGTATTATGCTCCTTATCCATTGCGGCGGAATAAGTCGACTGGTGGGTTGTATTAAAAACTAAGCCTGTAGGTAGGGTGGAAGTCGAGAATATGTTAGATGTTGCATATCAAAACGATATCTCCACCATTCACCAAATAGTGGACGGACGTTTAGAAAATGATTTGGAACATCATGAACACATATTGGAAGAAGTTGATATAAATGAAGTAACAATTATAGAAAATGAGGAAGAAGAATCAACTGATGGAGCTCAAACTAGTGAGGAAAAAGAATTCCAAGACGAGGAACAATACGTCGATGAGCTTTAAAAAGTTGTTTTCTTTAATAACTCTCGTTTTATAGCTAGTTTCTTATATGTTTCAATCTAAATATGTATTTTATTATGCAGATGACAGGCAAGGGTCGAGGTAACAATGACCCTACTGGTTCTCGGGGTCGAGAAAAGGCTAGGAAGGGAAAGAGGAGGGTAGAAGATAATACTCCATCTTTTCCACCCTTTTCAGAGAGGCCTATGCCTGTGCTTATGTCTTATCCTCCACCCCAGGGCTATTCTGAGTTTCCACAACATCACGAGCCTTAAACCTTTATGCAGACACCAGGTCTTTCATCACAGGGCCATAGGACTATACGTCCGACATACAGTCCAGCTGCCTCACGACCACGTGGACCGCAACCATCCGCATCGCATGGATCATAACGATCCATGTCACATCCACATGGATCATATCCATCCATGTCACAGCCACTCGAGTCACAACCATCAGTATCGCAGCCACCCTCGGTCCATCCAGCTATGTTGCAGTCATAGTGATCACAACTATCTTCATCAGCGACTCCATCTATTTCAGGCCTTCGCCCGCGAGATAGTAGCTCTGACTCCCCTACACCTTCCACACATGCCTCTGATATACATGCTTCGGATGGTGATGCTGCTGATGATGAGAGGTGCATTATGATCAGTATGGCAGGATCATCATAGTCCCTGAGGGTGATGGGTAAGAGTTATTTGTAATTTTTACGTTTATTGTTTTGTACAGTTTGTACAATAGGATATAGTTTTTTTGTTGTTAAATTGCAGGTTCATCCCAAGTAATATTACTACAAGGATAATCACAAAATCCACCAGAAAACTTTATGATGGCCCTTATATGACTTGGAGTGAATTCCCATTCTCGCGGAAGGAGCAAATTTTCAATCAATTTAAGGTATAAATGTTCTTTTAAGCAGTATAATTATTTATATTTATGATATTTCTATATAATATTTAACTTTTGAAATACAGAGCAAGTGTATATAGGAACACCGCTATAGCGCGGAAGTGGCTGCAAATTTTAATCACAAAGCTCGTAAGCGGTTGTCGCATAGTTTCTCTAAAGCTAGAAAGTTGAAACAGAAGCCTGATTGGTTACTTCAAAATTTATGGGAGGATTTGAAAAGGTAATGGCTTACCGCAAAGCTCTTAGAGAAGAGCGAAGAAGGAAAGAAATCTCGCGCATATGAGAAGGGAGGCTCCTTGCACACAGGAGGTGCGATCAGCCTAGGGACAATAAAAAGAAGATTGGTACGTATTTGCTTAATTTATTTTAATTTTCAAAGTATATCTATTCTGTTTATTAACTAAAATTTATGAGTTTTCAGGAAAAGAAGTTGGGGCGTCCCATGAACCAAGATGAGCTATTCAAGGAGACTCATATTGTTAAGAAGAAGAAAGAGACGGATCCAGAAACGTGGGTCAAGGGCCGAGCCTCGACCGTACATGTAAGTTTTCACTTTTCATTAAGTATTTTGATTTAATTTTATATAAATTTTGAAATACTAATTCAATGTAATTTTTCTTATAGGATCGCTTCACAGATGACGTGGAGGAACTGATACGCAGTCAACCACCTAATGAGTCGGGCGAGCCAATCCAACCTCTGGACGAGGATGATGAAAGAATATGGATGGAGGCTGCTGGCGGTCAAAAATGGGGGGAGGTATACAAGCTTCCTACTAAGAAATTCCATCGCTATAAGTGTGGAATGCAAGGAATAGGGACTTCCTCGCAAGGCGAGCAACTTCATGGGGAGAGCCTCACCGCTATGCGGGAGACTGTGACACAGCTCACATCCGAGCTAGACGCGGCCAAGGAAAGAGAAAAACTTAGAGATGCTCAGTACCTTGGCATGCAAGCTCAGTACCATGGCATGAAAGCTCAACTCAAAACTCTCCTAGCTTCTGGAGCTTTTCTGATTCCCCAATCTCGTGAGTCATCGCCGGAGGCTCGACTTGAACGTGAGTGTTCTTTCCATCCTCCCCGTGATTGTTCTTCCCGTCCTTGACAAGTAGACCCTTCTCTATACCGTCTTGTATATGAAAGTTCATCAGACGGTGATGAAAATGATTTTGTACAAAACACTCCTTAACTTTTATATACTTTGAACTAGACAAATAGAACCGGTTTTGAACTAGTTGTAATAAGCGTTAACTTAGTATTATTAGTTTAATTTGTTAGTTCTATTGAACTTTAATTTGTTGGTTTTAATATGTTTTTTGAATTGTGTTGTTATTGTTGTTGTTGTTTTTGTTGTTGTTGTTGTTGTTGTTGTTGGTATGCTGGCAGGTGGTGTAGCTTCCAAAACAGGCCTTTTATGCCAAAATTATTACCCAGAAAAGCGACCAAAGTTGGTCGCTTACCTATAAATTTTTTTTATTGAAATTAGCGACCAAGTTTGGTCGCTTTTATCTAAAAAAAAAATTAAAAAATTAAATATTGGCGACCAACTTTGATCGCTAATGAACCCAGATTTTGATATAAGCGACCAAAGTTGGTCGCTACTATATTAAAAAAAAATCCTAGAAATTAGCGACCAAGGTTGGTCGCTTATGAACCCAGATTGTTAAACATATATTTTTAAAAATAATATATATTTTAATTTAGAGACCAACGTTGGTCGCTAATTTTTAAATTTTAATAATTTAAAAAATATCGTAATTTATATATACAGACCAACTTTGGTCGGTAAATTTATATAATTAAAATATTGTACCGACCAAAGTTGGTCGCTATTTTGTATACACTGAATATTTGGTCCTTTTACCTTAGCGACCAAAGTTGGTCGCTAAGGTAAAATGACCACCAATATATCGACCAAACGTGTTGGACGCGTTTTGGTCGGTATATTGAGATAAGAGACCAACTTTGGTCGCTTTTTGTGGTCGCTAATTAGCGAATTTCTAGTAGTGTACCATGGACAAGAAGCGGCTACAACCGAAACACAAGTACATCTTTAAATCCATCTCCCGTCTATCTCAGCAACGTCAGCAACCAACATCTGTACGTAAGATGCAAAAGTGTAGTATGAGTACAACCGACCCCATGCTCAATAAGTAACAAACCTAACCTTAGGTTGAAAGTAATGACGAGCTGGAACAAAGGTCGGGTCTAACACCAATAGCCAGCAGCAGTTCATAAGAACATACTAAAAGTAAAAGAAGTATCTCAGAAATAAAATGCTCAGCTCGTTCACAGTTTCAGAAATAGGCATGCTTTTCAAGTATCTTAGTGAAACCTAAATCTTTTACCGAAATTGCCAAAAATATGAGTAAGTTTGAAAACTGTATTTTTTTTCCTAAAATCCTTTCAAGAATCAATAAGATGTTTCATTTTCAGATAGCATGAGGAAAGTACATCTCTATGCCTACATGTCAAGATACATGTAAAATAAAAAATGTCACCAAAGCCGGGCAGCAGAAGGAAATGTATCTCTATGCATGTATCTCAGTAGGCATGTCAAATGCAATGCATCTTAGTGATGAATTCGTGTACTCATAATCTTAGAGTACTCAATCCCACTGTCTCCATTCTCTCTCACCATACTCAATACTCAGCACACTCAATCACTCAGCACTGTACAATACCTGCTGCAGCGTGGGATCCCGTTCCACATATAGCCATAAGACCCGTATATATATATATATATATATA
>ML439599.1:0-15871 GCA_005239525.1 Nicotiana knightiana | reverse complement strand
GCTATATATATATATATATATAGCCATAAGGCCCGTTCCAGCGTGAAACCGTCCACATATATATATATCCATAAGGCCTATTGCGGCATGCAAACTGATCCCCCCCCCACATATATATATAAAACTGCAAGCACTGGGAGTGTGCAGACTCCGTATGGGCTCCTTTAGCCCAAGTGTTATCATAAATCAGTAAAACCTGTTGCGATGTGCAGCCCGATCCCATAAATATAATCAATATAACATGCTGTGGCATGCAACCCGATCCGATATCACTCTAACTCAGGCCCTCGATCTCACTCATTTATCAATCTCTCCAGTCTCTCCCTTACGGGCTCATAAATGTCATGAAACTAGCCCGGAAATGATGATCGATGCATCAATAAATAACAACAGAGACTGAGATATGATATGCATATGAATACGTATGATTGAGTATGTAAGTGCAATGAAAGCAGATAGCTCAACAACAGAAATGACCTCAGTGGGTCTCAACAGAATAATCATGTAGCCTAGATAGGGTTTCTAACATAGATCACAACTCAAGAGAGTAAGTACTTAGAAATTTCATGGTTATAGGTAAGGCAGTTAACTACATAGTACCACAGAAATAGCGGAGTCATAATTCACATGGTGAACGCCCACACGCCCGTCACCTAGAATGTGAGACACCTCAATCCCAAACACATAACATGTAATTCGGGGTTTCATACCCTCAACACTAAGTTTAGAAGCGTAACTTACCTCGAATAAGCCAAATTCCAATACTGAGCAAGCCAAGCGATGCTCTAAGAATTCCATCTTGCGCGTACCGGCCTCCAAACGACTCAAAACTAACTAAAAGAAACTCAAATACATCAAATAATTCCAAAGAAAGCAAACCCAATCGATAAAGGTCGAATCTTTAATTAAAAACCCAAAATCGGCCAAAAGCCCAACCTGGGCCCATACCTCGGAACCCTAAAATATTTACCAAATCCGATAATCCATTCAATTACGAGTCTAACCATACTAGTTTCACTCAAGTCCGACACCAAATCGATGTTCAAAACTCAAAAAATCTCATTATGAAACTTTAGGCCAAAACCCCCAATTTCCTCTTTGAAATTCATCTACCAAAAGCTAGAATAAAAGATAAATTCATGAAATATAAAAAAAATTGAGTAGAGAACACTTACCCAATTCATATGATGAAATTTTCTTAAATAATCGCCTCAATCCGAGCTCCATAGCTCCAAAACTGTAAACAATGGCCGAAACCCTCGAATAGAATTCTTATAATCTGCCCAGACGTCCCTCTTTTGCGAATGTGGAAAACCCATTGCGTTCGCGATGAACAAAATCACACAACACAAAAGACTCTACGCGTTCATGGCATAGTCCTCACGAACGCGACGCACATCATGACAAAACCTTCGCGAACGCGAAGACATTTCCTCCAGCTCCTCAACTTCAGATCTATGTAAGCGCGACTCCCAATCGTGAACGCGGAACCCAATCAGCTCACCTTTCACGAACACATTCCTTATATCGTGTCCGCGAAGAACAATATTCGCAGCCGACCAAATTATAGTTCGTGATCGCTGTTACATCTCGCATTTCGTATGTTAAAGTTTTGCCTTTACTTAATCGACGTAGACTCGAGGATGATATTATCTTTAGGTTAACGTATTTATGATATTTATAACAAGTGATAAGTAAGTTCCATGAAGGGTAAAGTATACACAAATTAAATAAAATGAGTTTCGTTGAAGGTTGTCGATTTGGGATAAAATACGGTCCGAGCTATAATACCCGATATTTATGGACTAATGCCATACAAGGTACCCCACGAACACGATATTAGGATACATAAAATATATTAAAAGTGAGTAGCATTTTAAGCATGTTGAGATAATTCTTAATTATGTGGGTAATTGATTAATTATTGGGTAATTAATTAAAAGTGGGATAAAATTTAACCCTCTCCAACGTGGCAATCATCCTTTACACTTAAATGACTAAGCATTAAATATTATAAGGTGTCACACTTTGAGAAAGAAGTGTGACACCAAGCTTAATTGTGGGGCCACCTAAAAAGAGTTGAACACTAACTACAATGTCTTATGAAATAATTCTCACAAACACTTTCCATAACTTCATTAACTTAATTTCTCTTAAAGCTTCTGTTAGGAATGACAATCTTAATCTCTTCAAAGTTCAACAAAATTTTCCATACATTTTAATGTCATTTTATAAAGATCTAAATTCAAGCTTCTCATAGTTACTTAAGGAGAGGTTTCGACCAAGATAGTTTTTGCATAAGTAACGATATTTTCATATAACGGGTTCCGTATTTTGTCGTAATTAACTTGTGTTAGAGGAGTATTAAGAGAATCGACTCAGGTATGTTAAGGCATTCCTTCTTTCTTTTTGGCATGATCTATACGACACAAACAAAATGAGTAAATGCACAACTTCCATAAATTACTCTATTCTAGAAATGCTAGAGATGCGTATATTCTTGTTTTCCCATAAGTCTTATTATTCTATCGTTTGTTCATGGGTCTCAGAAAATACGAAAGTTGATAAAGTCTATTTCATGATATTAATCAGAGGCATAATGGTCTTATGACACTCAGAAAGATTTTATTAACATACTTATCATGCATTGAATCATTTACATTGACCCATGACCAGATGACGTTATATATGCGTATATATATAATATATGTAAATGGGACATTTGAAAAAATTACAGCATTGTATACGCACCACCACCCGATCAGCTGGTATATATTAATGATTTTGCCCACAGTGGCCGAGATGATATGATGGGATGCCCTCAGAGGCTTGATGATGTTATGTACACCTATACCTATGCATGACACGCCATTTACACGCATGTGCATGAAATTTTAAATGTTTCAGGATTTATAAAGTTATTTAGACTTACAAGCGGAATTCTTGATTCCATGTTTCATCTATGTCTGTTATGTACTGATTTTCATGCCTTACATACTCAGTACATTATTCGTACTGATGCCCTATTTCCCAGGGCTATCGTTTTATGCCTGCAGGTACAGGTAGACAAGAAGACGGCCCCCCTTCTTAGAATCCTTGATCAACAAGAGTTGGTGTGCTCCATTTGATCCGGAGCTGCTTTGGATTTTGGTACGATAGGTTTATTTACATATATGGGTATAACAGAGCCTAGTCCCGTCCTTGTACAATTGTATATTCTGTTAGAGGTCTGTAGACAGTCATGTATAGTTGGGTAGTATGTGGCCTTGTCGGCTTTCAGTTTTGGGGCAGGTTTTCTTCGCATATGTTATTATAGTAATTCAGCAGATGTTATTCATGTTCATATATTAGTCTCATGCTTAAGGGTGTTCGGCATGTAGGATTTGGGCATCCGTCATGTCTCATCGGTTTGGGTCGTGACAAAAGTCGTATCAGAGCAGTTCTGTCCTAGGGTTGTCTACAGACCGTGTCTAGTAGTGTCTTGTTTATGGGTGTGTTGTGCACCACAATTATAGAGAGGAGGCTACATGACATATAGGATGTTATCCTTTCTTTTTATCTCAGATCTTACGAAATAAGAATTCATGTTCCTAACAATATGTTATATATTCAGCGATTCATCCAAAGACTACAGCCGCCCAGAAGGGAAAGTCCGTGGCTGGTGAGATTACTAGTCGAGCGCCACGAGTGACTATGGCTTGGGGAGAGTCTCATAGTGAGATTCCATCTCATACTTCACATACCCCGCCCTCTCCAGGAGAGCTCAGAGGGCACCAGCTCTAGTGCCCTCCCTGTACGTTCAGCCCCTCAGCCGGATGCACCGGGTCAGGAGATAAGGGATTCTATTAAGCTATTAATTCGATTAGTAGCCGCGCAAGCTCGGCGTTAGAAAGTAGGTATTGGTCATGTGGATAGGTCCGTCAGCGTGAGGGTTTGTGATTTCATTAATTTGGACCCTCCGGTATTCACTGGAGCAGATCCAAATAAATACCCTCATGTGGTTATTGATAGAATGCAGAGGACGTTGAGAGTAATGAAGTCCACTACGACTGAGTCAGTTGAGCTAGCTTCTTATAGACCTCAGGATGTTGCAGTTAATTGGTACGAGTCTTGGGAGTTTTCCAGAGGTGAGGATGCCCCTCCAGCAGTATGGCAGGAATTTACAGAAGCTTTTCTTCGTCATTATATTCCGCGAGAACTTAGACGGGCCAGAGTTGATAGGTTCTTGACCCTTCAGCAGGGTAACATGAGTGTTTGAGAATACAATCTTCAGTTTGATTTGTTGTCTAGGTATGCTCCCACTATTGTATCTATGATGGAGGATCGGGTTCATCGGTTCGTGATGAGGTTAGAGCCGCACTTTCTTAACAATTGTATGTCGGTCTCACTTTAGCCATACATGGATATTTCTCATACTCAGGCATACACTCAGGGTGTAGAGGAGCGTAAGCAGAAACAGAGAGCCGATTATGAGCATGATAGGGCCCAAAATAAGAGAGCGAGGTCTTCGAGTCCTTCTAGTGAGTTTCGAGATGGTCAAAGACCACAATACCCGAGCTATCCAGCCCAGCCATCGGCTAGCGCGCCCCCTCAGTTTGGGGGTAAGAGATTTGATCTTCCACATATTCAGGGCCTGATCAGAATTTTAGGGTCTCAGGTTCTCATTATAGGGTGAGTCAAGTCAGATGAGGCCGCCCTTGCCACGATGTGCTCAGTATGGTAAGCAGCATGCCAGGCAGTTCCGTATGGGATTGGGTGTTTGTTATACTTGTGGTTATCCGGGCCATATTATGATGGATTGTCTGACGAGAGGTGATGCAAGCATAGCTTAGCCAACAGGATATGTAGCTGGTTTGTCATCATCAGTACGCCCCCTGGGCAAGGTTCACAAACACCAATGAGTCTTGGTAAGGCAGAGGAAGAGCATCTAGCTCGATCGGTCCTCAAAACCGCATTTATGCGTTGGCAGGATGATAGGATCAGGAGTCATCGCCTGATGTTGTTACATGTATATTATCAGTCTCCTCATATGATGTATATGCACTGATTGACCCAGGTTCCACCTTATTATATGTTACTCCGTTGGTTTCTAATAAGTTCGGAATAAAACCTGAATTGGTTAAACCTTTTGAGGTGTCTACACCTGTTGGGGACTCAGTGGTAGCTAAGCGAGTATATAGGGGTTGTATAATAGTGGTTCATAGTCGATCTACCGTAGCGGACTTAATCGAGTTAGATATGGTAGAATTTTATGTTATAATGGGTATGGATTGGTTGGCTTCTTTTCATGCCAACGTTGATTGTAGATCAAAGATAGTCCGATTTCAATTTCCAGGGCAGCCCGTTTTGGAGTGGAAAGGTAATACAGCGTCGCCGAGAGGTAGATTTATTTCCTATCTCAAGGCAAGGAAGATGATCAGAAAGGGTTGTATTTATCACTTAGTTCGGGTTCAGGATATGGAAGTAGAGTCACCAACCTTTCATTCCATCCCTATGGTTAATGAGTTTCTCGATGTTTTTCCTGATGAGCTTCCGGGTCTTTCGCCAGAGAGAGAAATTGAGTTTGCTATTGACCTACTACCAGATACTCATCCAATATCTATTCCTCCCTATAGAATGTTCCCCGCAGAGTTGAAAGAGTTAAAGGAACAACTAAAAGACTTTCTTGAAAAAGGCTTTATCATACCTAGTATATCACCGTGGGGAGCACCTGTGTTATTTGTGAGGAAGAAATATGGTTCCTTACGGATGTGTATTGATTATAGACAATTGAATAAGTTGACGATCAAGAATAAGTACCCGCTCTCGAGGATTGATGATTTATTTGATCAGTAGACAGGTGCCAAGTGTTTTTCAAAGATAGACTTGAGGTTCGGGTACCATCAGGTAAGGGTTAAGGAGGAGGATATTCCGAAGACATCATTCAGAACCAGACACGGGCACTTTGAGTTTCATGTTATGTCGTTCAGTTTGATCAATGCCCCAGCAGTATTCATGGATTTGATGAACCTTGTGTTCATGCCTTTTTATATTTGTTTGTAATTGTATTTATCGACGATATATTGGTGTATTCTCGTTCAGAGGCTGAGAATGCATATCATTTGCGTACTGTGCTCAGAGTTCTACAAAAAGGGAAGTTGTATGTAAAATTATCTAAATGTAAATTTTGGTTAAACTGTGTAGCTTTCCTTGGGCATATCATTTTGAGTGAAGGTATCCGATTTGATACACAAAAGATTGACGACACCGATAGAAGTTCGTAACTTTCTCGGTTTGGCAGGTTATTGATGTTTAGCTTAAAGTGTATATATTTCTATGTATATCGCCTCATATTTTACTTTTGTTTCGTGAGTTTTAGATGTTAAATGTGATGATTTATATTAATTTGAAGTGTTTTTATGTGTAGGAATGATTCGGGATCAATTGGGGGCGAAACACACGAAACTAGAGCCAAAACGCAAAACAGGACAAAAAGCGATTTTGGGCGCCACTTGTGGTGCTGGAGGCAGACAGTTTATGAGGGGCAGCGCCTTGGTGGGCACCCGGCGCTAGCCAGGGCGCCGGTGACGAGAATTTTTCCTATTTTGCCCGGGACACGGTTATTTCGGCCCTAAACCTATCCAACACGTATAAAAGCAAGTGTAAGCTTATTTTTGAGGGGTTGGACGCCACTTTGGCGGAAAAACACACACGTAATTCCTAGGGAGCGAAGGATTCTCAGCTTTCTTTATCTTTTTCTAGTATTTACAATTAATTCAACACTTATGCAATTGTTTGATTTAAGCATGAGTGGCTAAAAACCTATTGCTCTGGGGTTGTGATTTAGCCATGAATATTGTTGTTCGACATTAGTTTAACCTTGATTTTAATTCACTCAATATATGGTTGTTTCATCAATTCTGTGTTTAATTGCTTCATTGTCTGGCCAACAGTTAGGTTCTATATACTATCTATGTTATGCTTGGGAAAACCGTATATAGATTAGAGAAGAATTGAAGAGAGCGCGATATTAACCCTTCAAGGGAGCGGATTTGTGGTTAGGATAGGAATATACCTGGTCACCCTGCTTAATTAAATATCATAATTTTAGTGCGTTCTAATAGATTAATTTCATAGGAATATAGGCGTTAATCTATTGAGAATAGGCGAGTAGTGCTTCAGGAAAAGGCTATGAGAGCATTTATCGATTAATTAGCAACCATGAGTGAATTATATTAAAGGCCGAGTTAATTAGAACACAATACGAATGGTGAATCGATCACAGCCCTGGAATATTTGTCTCTATTAAATACACAAAAATCAACTCGTTACTTGATAATTAGTTATTTCTTAGAATCGTAGTATAATATAGTTACATTCCTGGATTTTTATTTTGGCTTGATTGAATAACAATTATAATGATTTAGTAAGTAGTTTACACAAGTCTCTGTGGGTTCGACACTCGATTTATCATTATATTACTTGTACGACCACGTATACTTGCGTGTGCATTTGGGACCAACAAGTTTTTGGTGCAGCTGCCGGGGACTTGAATATAGATTACTTTCTAATTTTCACTTTAATTGTTTATTTCATCTAGTCTAACGTTACTTGATCTTTGCTCTAATATCAGGAACTTCGATTGAATGCGTAGGGTCAGAAGCCAGGGCAGACTTGACGGCTTTGACCCCGAACTTGAGAGAACATTTCACAGGAGGTTGAGGGAAGCAAGGGATACATACAATATTCATGACCTCATTCAATTTCCTATGAACATGGCAGAGGAACAACATATGACTGTTCAGGAGGTAGCAATGCCCAGTATTGCTAATGTTACCTCCAACATCGTGAAGCCCAGAATCACTGGGCACTTTGAGCTGAAACAGAGCATGATCCAGCTACTTCATGCAAACGGGCAGTTTATGGGTCTCCCATACGAGGATCCACATCAGCACATTCTGAACTTCTTGGAGATTAGTGATACTTATATCACTAACGGGGTCACGCTAGATTATGTGATGCTCACGCTTTACCCATTCTCTTTGTTGGGAGAAGCAAAGTGATGGCTAAAGGCAGAACCAGCTAATTCCATTAAAACATGGAATGATTTGGCGAGAAAATATCTGGCAAGGTTCTTCCCTTCAGGAAAGACTGCAAAGAGGAAGTGAGATAGTCTCCTTTAAACAGAAAGCAGGAGAATCTTTATATTCAGTATGGGAAAGGTTCAAGGGGCTACTCAGAGACCGTCCTCATCAAAATCAGAAAAACGAGGTGTTAGTTCACACTTTCATTGAGGGGATCCATCCCCAAACAAAAATTATGGTAGATGCAGCAGCTGGAGGTCAGCTATTGGAGAAGAATTATGATGAAATATTTGAATATTGAATAAACTCTCCAAAAGCAATCCAGACTGGCAAGGTGAGATGGGAAGGAATGTGGTTCAAAAGTCACCAGGGGTTCTTGAACTAGATGTTGTCTCAGCATTGTCAGCTCATATCTCTACATTGAATAACCAAGTCAATCAGATGACCTTGATCATTAACAAGCAACAGTCTCAACCACTGCAACAAGCCCCGCCAGTGCAACCAGTGCAACAAATTCAGGTATTTTGTGAAGTCTGTGGAGAGGGTCACATGAGCAATCTATGCCCAGCAAATCCAGAGTCTGTATATTTTGTGGGTAATGTAAATCGAGGCCAAACAAATCAGTATGGGGACACTTACAATCCCAACTGGAGGAACCACCCAAATTTCTCTTACGGTGGAAATCAAGGCAATCAGAATCAGTATCAGCCTCAAGCACCTCAATAACAATACATACCACCTCAGGTTGAACAACAAGCTAGCCTTGAAGAGATCATGAAGAGAATGATAAAAAACCAACTTGCTTTCAATCAGAAAATAATGGCTGATCACCAGGCCCAAGCAACAACAATGAGAAACTTGGAACGTCAAATGGGGCAACTTTCCAGTTCCCAAAATGCCAGACCAGTAGGAGATCTTCCTAGTGATACTAAGCCTAATGCTAAGGCTCAAATCAATGCAATTACCTTGAGAAATGGAAGAATACTAGAAGAAGCTCCAAAAACAAAGAAGAATACAGCTCATCCTGAAGGAGAATTAGTTCCCTAGCCAGTTGATGGGAAGGAGAAAGATGATAAAGGACCCGAGCCAGTAATTAAACAAGGCCACCACATCCGTTTCCACAAAGACTGCAGAAGCAAAAAGATGATGCTAAGTACAAGAGATTCCTAGATATGTTGAGCCAAGTGAGTGTGAATTTTCCTTTGGTGGAAATTTTGCAAGAAGTGCCTAAGTATGCAAGGTATCTCAGAAATATTGTGGGAAATAAATGAAGACATGTAAAGTTCGAAACAATTGCACTTACTAAAGAGTGCAGTGCAAGGGTTCAGAGTAAACTCCTTCCTAAGTTGAAGGATCCTGGGAGTTTCACAATTCCTTTATCTCTTGGAAAACAAGAAGTTGGTAGAGCCCTGTATGATTTAGGGGCTAGTATAAATTTGATGCCCTCTTCTTTGTTAAAGGAACTCGGATTGGGGGTGCTTATACCTACCTTAATCACTTTACAGTTAGCATATAGGTCACTAGTTATGCCAGAAGAAATTATTGAGGATGTGTTAATTCGAGTGGGAAAGTTTATTCTCTCTGCTGACTTTATTGTCCTTGATTACGAGGCAGATGAGGAAGTGCCCATTATTTTGGGGTGACCATTCTTAGCTACTGGTGGATCAATTATTGATGTGAGGGCAGGGAATTTAAAAATGAGAGTTGACGATGAGGAGGTCACTTTTAATGTGTACAAGGAACTTAAACTCCCAAAGCATTATGAGGACCTGTGCATGATTACTGTGGTCCACGTGAAGGGGATAAAGCAGAGTCCTTATGTGAATGACAGTGATTCAGAGGAGGTGGTGTTGCAAGCTGAGGGTGTAAAGATAATTGAGAAAAGAGCCAGAGATGAAAAAGGAGACCCGTTAAGAGCGTGAAAAAAGGCTAGACTTCATGGGAGAAAGAAGAAGAGAAAGCGCCCAGCCTGAGCAGAGTAGCAGAGTCGTGCCATGAGTATAAATAAGGTGCTTGTTGGGAGGCAACCCATCCTGTATATCTTTTTTTTAAGTGTCGAGTATTGTGTTGTTTTTATTTTGCAGAGTAGGGGAAGTCTGAGTACCCAAAGTTGAAGCTGCGGGGCATGTTTGAGCTTAAGTCTGGGGTCATCCCGACTCTAAAGATTGAGAATCATGTCCAAGCTAGGCCCGAGAGGGTCTCAGAGAGTATTTCTCACCCTTGTTTTAATATTTTTCTTTGTGATCATGCATCGAGGACTATGCATAACATAAGTGTGGGGTGGGAAAACTACTTTCTGAAGTGAAGTGTAATTGTATAAAATTATTATTCTTTTTAGTTAAGAAGCGAATAGAAAAATAAAAAAAAAGAAAAAGCTCGGATTTTTCCCAACGATTGATCTGTTGGACAATTTGCTTGAGGGATAAAGTTCGATTTAAAAACACCAAAAAGATTTTTTATTTTTTTCTTAGGATAGGTAGGTAGTATCCCTTGTTTTTTCTTTGGGCACCGGTTCTTTTCCAAGGGTGTAACTTGAACCGGACACTTAATTTTTTTTTTGAGTAGTTAGGAAGAAACTGAGTAACTTAGAAATACCCTATGACATGTTTGGTGCTAGCATATTAGGTTATGACATACATTCTGCTTTCCCTTCTATTTGGTTTGACTTGTGATGCCTAAGAAAATTAAATAGCCTATTGTGTGACGCCTTAGCTCAGTTGCTTGACTTGTATACTACATAGTNTGCTAGCCCCTTTGAGCCTTTTGACCTTTTCTTTGGTACCCACATTACAAGCCGTACCCCTATTTTGTTCTTAAATTGAGGTTTTTGCACCTTTTCCTACTAAGGCACTTAGTTTCTGAAAGAAGTAAGGTGAGATATTGAGGAGTAGCTTTTGGGTGGAGCCATGGAAGGGCCCGTTGGTGCACTAAAATTGTATTCAAAAGTCACTAGCCATTATCTTCATGTATGAAGTGTGTGTAGGAAAGAAAGAGAAAAAAATGATAGTAAAAGTATGTACAAAAAGATACACACCTCCAATTTTTATTAATTTTTGCTAGTAAAAAAATAGAAGTGCTTAGTTGAAAAAGGGCTATGTTGAATATGAATTGTGGCAAGGGAATTTGTTGAGAAGAATATGTGTTGATTTGTGAAGGTAGTGTATTAAAGTGCTTAGGAGGGTTAGTCACTATTCCTAAATATATCCTACCCGTCCCTTAGCCTACATTACAACCTTAAAAGTCCTAATTATCCTAGATTTGGCTAACTTGAATTTGTAGAGATCTACACTAAGGGCAAGCTTATGGTACGACCACGGGATGCATATGAATTCTTTGTGAGAGTGAGTGAATTTTTTCAATTGTGTGATGTCCTTAAATTATGTTCAAAAGCATATTTGAATGTGTGGACTAGTTATATTAACTCTTTTGTTGTTGGTGAGGGCACATGATCTCATGAACGATTGGTAATGTTGTAAACTTTCTTATTGGGTAGGTGCGTGAATTGAGAGGGCTTAGTGGTTCCAAGTCGAATCTTGAGGTTTGGTGGTTGCAAATAAGTTGTTGGTATGATTGATTAAATTGTTATACTTGGGTATGTTTAAACAAGGGGAAGAATGTGAAATTTTGTATGTTCATACTTGATTGTCGGTATCGATCATAGTCAAGGGGTAAGGTGTGTGATTGAAAATTAAAATACTCCTTGAAAATGAAATTTGTACGTGTTGAAGGGTAGTAGAATTTTCTTCCTTTTCAGCACCTTTGACAAAGTTGACTCAGAAGGGAGCAAAGTTTCAATGGACTTATGCTTACGAATAGAGTCTCCAGGCATTGAAGGACAGATTGACTTCTGCACCGGTTCTAACGCTCCCAGAAGGGACTGATGGTTATGTTATCTGTTGTGATGCTTCAGGCATTGAATTGGGTTGTGTGCAGATACAGCATGGTAAGGTTGTAGCTTATGTTTCTAGACAACTAAGAAAGCACGAGAATAATCACCCTACCCACGATTTAAAGTTAGCCGCAGTAATTCATGCACTAAAGATGTGGAGGAACTAAATGTATGGAATTCATATTGATATCTATATGGATCATAAGAGCCTCCAGTATATCTTCAAGAAAAAGGAATTGAATTTACGTCAAAGGATATGGTTGGAGCTACTTAAAGACTATGACGTTGATATTTTATACCATCCGGGGAAGGCGAACATAGTAGCCGAGCCCTCAGCCGTAGATCTATGGGTAGCCTGTCATATTTACAGCCAGAAAAGAGGGGAATAGCCCATGAGGTTCATTGCTAGCTAGTCTTGGAGTTCGATTACTGGACTCAGGTGATATTGGAATTACTATTCAGGATACGACAACATCCTCTTTAGTAACTGAAGTAAAGGAACGCCAGTACGAGGATCCTGTGTTAGTTCATTATAGGGATATCATCCCTTAGAAGGAGAAGACACCGTTTGAAATTTCAGAAGATGGGTCCTCAGATATCGAGGACATATATGTGTCCCTAATATTGTAGGGATGCATCGGCAGGTTATGGGAGAAACTCACTATTCTCGTTATTCTATCCATCTAGGAGCGACAAAGATGTATCATCATATCAGGGAAGTAGATTGGTGGGACGAAATGAAAAAGGATATAGCGGAGTTTGTTGCTCAGTGTCCTAAATGTTAGCAGGTTAAGATTGAGCATCA
Organism: Nicotiana knightiana; assembly: GCA_005239525.1. Classification (NCBI taxonomy): domain Eukaryota; kingdom Viridiplantae; phylum Streptophyta; class Magnoliopsida; order Solanales; family Solanaceae; genus Nicotiana; species Nicotiana knightiana. Next base: position 3,114 of record ML439599.1, on the reverse strand, counting down.
AAAACACGGTGGATTATTGCAGGCTATGAAGATTTCGACTTGGAAATGGGAAGTAATCAATATGGATTTCATCGTAGGCTTACCTCGTACCCAGTGTAAGTTCGATTCGATATGGGTGATGTTGATAGGCTCACAAAGTTAGCCCATTTTCTGCCCGTTAGGACTACATATTCCGTAGAGGATTATGCAAGGGTTTATATTAAAGAGATAGTACGACTGCATGGTATCCCTGTATCTATTATCTCAGATAGATGAGCTCAATTTAAAGCCAACTTCTGGAGGTCCTTCCAAAAAGGACTGGGGACTCAGGTAAGTCTTAGTACAACATTTCATCCCCAGATAGACGGACAGGCTGAGCGTACTATACAGACACTTGAGGATATGTTACGAGCTTGTGTTATAGACTTCAAAGGTAGTTGGGATAATCATCTGCGGCTTATTGAGTTCGCATATAATAATAGTTACCATTCCAGTATTCAAATGGTTCCATATGAAGCTCTTTACGGATGGAAGTGTAGGTCGCCTATAGGGTGGTTTGATGTTGGGAAACCATGTTAGTAGGACCAGAATTGGTACAACAGGCAATCGAGAAAATTAAGATTATATAGGAGAGGCTATTAGCACCTCAAATCCGTCAGAAGTCTTATGCAGATAATAGACGGCGAGACTTGGAGTTTCAGGTTGATGACTGGGTATTCCTAAAGGTATCACCGATGAAAGGTGTTATGAGGTTCGGTAAGAAAGGAAAACTTATCCCTCGGTACATTGGACCATATAGGATCATACGCAAGGTAGGCTAGGTAGAATATGAGTTAGACTTGCTTTCGGACTTGGAGTCTGTACATCCAGTCTTTCATGTGTCTTTGCCCGTAAATGTATCGGGGATCCTTCCAGAATCGTGTCAGTTCGTGACGTTCAAGTCATAGAGAAGCTATCATGTGAAGAAACTCCTATTTCTAGATTAGACAGACATGTTTGGAGATTGAGAACTAAAGACGTAGCTTCAGTAAAAGTACTTTGGAGAAACAAGAATGTGGAAGAAATGACTTGGGAGGATGAAGAAGACATGAAGTCTAGATATCCCTACTTATTTCCTCTTCTAGAAAAGGGTCCGACTGAGACATCACAACTTTAAGGTACGTGTATGGATTCTTGTGTTAGTTATTTTCATTGGTCGTGTGAGGCCATTGCCGTTATTGATGATTGTGGTCCTATGTGGTGTTGAATTATTGAGTTCTACAGGAAGGGTTGGTAGTAGTATTGTTACAAAGGAACCTCTGCCAACGTTTTATAGATCTCGGGGAGTTAAACATTTGAGGACGAATGTTTCTAAGGGGGGAAGGATGTTACATCTCGCATTTTCGTATGTTAAAGTTTCGCCTTCAGTTAATCGAAGTAGACTCGGGGATGAGATTATCTTGAGGTTAACGTATTTATGCTATTTATAACAAGTGATAAGTAAGTGCCATGAAGGGTAAATGATACACGAATTAAAAAAATGTGTTTCTTTGACGGTTATCGATTTGGGAAAAATATGGTCCGAGCTATAATACCCGATCTTTATGGACTAATACCATACAAGGTACCCCACGATCACGATAGTAGGATACGTAAAGCATATCAAAAGTTAGTAGTATCTTAAGTAAGTTGAGATAATTCTTAATTATGTGGGTAATTGATTAACTATTGGATAATTAATTAAAAAGTGGGATAAGATTTAACCCTCCCAACGTGGCAATCATCATTTACACTTAAATGACTAAGCATTAAAGATTGTAAAGTGTCACACTTTGAGAAAGAAGTGTGACACCAAGCTTAATTTTGGGGCCACCTAAAAAGAGTTGAATAATAACTACAGTGTCTTATGAAAGAATTCTCACAAATACTTTCCATAACTTCATTAACGTAATTTCTCTTAAAGACTGTTAGGAATGACAATCTTAATCTCTTCAAACTTCAACAAAACTTTCCATACCTTTTAACGTCATTTTCTAAAGAACTAAATTCAAGCTTCTCATAGTTACTTAACGTGTTCCGTATTTTGTCGCAATTAACGTGTGTTAGAGGAGTGTCAAGAGAATCGACTCATGTATGTTAAGGTTATCCCTTCTTTATTTTTGGCATGATCTTTACGACACAAACAAAATGAGCAAATGCACAACTTCCATAAATTACTCTATTCGTAGAAATGCTAGAGATGCGTATATTCTTGTTTTCCCATAAGTCTTATTATTCTATCGTCTGTTCATGGGTCTCAGAAAATACGTAAGTTGAAAAGTCTATTTCATGATATTAATCAGAGGCATAATAGTCTTATGACACTCTGAAAGATTTTATTGATGTACTTATCATGCATTGCAGTCATTTACATTGACTCATGAACATATGACGTTATATACGCGTATATATGTATATGGGACATGGAAAATGTTACGGCGTTATATACGCACCACTACCTGATCAGCTGGTATATGTTGATGATTTTGCCCATAGTGACCGAGATGATATGATTGGATGCCCTCAGACACTTTTGGAGATGTTATGTACACCTATAACTATGCATGACACGACATTTACACGCATGTACATGACATTTTAAATATTTCAGGATTTACAAAGTTATTTAGACTTACATGCGGAATTCTTTATTCCATGTTTCATCTACGTCTGCTATGTACTTTTCATTCCTTACATACTCAGTAGATTATTCGTACTGACGCCCTATTTCCCGGGGCCTGCGTTTCATGCCCGCAGGTACAGGTAGACAAGAAGATGGCCCCCCTTCTTAGGATCCTTGATCAGCAAGAGTTGGTGTGCTCCATTTGATCCGGAGCTGCTTTGGATTTTGGTATGATTGATTTGTTTAATATATGGGTATGACGGAGCCCAGTCCCGTCCTTGTATAGTTGTATATTCTATTAGAGTTCTGTAGACAGTCATATATAGTTGGGTAAATGTCACCTTGGACATATAGTTGTCTATAGCAGCCTTGTCGGCTCGCCCCAAGTTATTTCGCATGTATATGTATGTATGTATATATGTGCATGTATATGTATGTATGTATATATGTGTATATATATATATATATATATATACACATATATACATACATAC
>ML439598.1:0-15253 GCA_005239525.1 Nicotiana knightiana | reverse complement strand
TAGACGCACTCTCTCAAGTTACGCTAGCTAGATGCATTACAGTTCACTTTAGATTGCACCCGAAGTATCGTATTTCTAATCCAACTTCTAAACCCTCGGTTATAACTTTCATCTATACTCTGGGAGTGGTGTTGTTCAAACAATTACCTAAATATGCACTCTCTCTCAAGTAAATACATACTAAATAGGCACAGCTAATTGATGGCCATTCAATTAACTACAACAAGAACGTAGTTGAACAAATAGAGATGAACAATCAACCAAACTATATTAATATCACCATAAGTTTATCCCCCAACGGGTTCCACCAAAACCCTAGATTAAGAAAATTAGCTACTCATATTCATAAAAATCAATTCTAAAATAACTTGCATAATTGAACTACAAAATAATAAATAAAAGCTATAAAAATCAATGTTTGCTTCACTGAGTAGTAATCCACAGGTTTTTCTTCACTTCAATGGCTTCCTCCCCTTCAAGTTGTGTTTTTGGGTCTATTTATATGTTTGGGATAAACCCTAAACATGTAGGAGACTTCTATTCAAACCGGGAAACACTTAAAACCTTCAAAACTCGAAATTGACCGGACCCGGGACCCAGGCGTTAAGCCCCAAACACCCCATTATAGCCAGGCTAGGCCTGGCTTTATGGGTCTAACACCCCACTATAGCCAGGCTAGGCCTGACTTTATGGGTCTAACGCCCCACTATAGCCCGGGTTGCTCCTTTTCGACTCTTGAGCGTATTTTTGATGTATTTGCATCCATTTAGCTCGGCTTCCATCTCCAATTCACCTACACATGAAATAGACTCCATTATGCACATAAAAAGTTTATTTTTATCATTAACGCATATAAAATGTAAGGCACATAACATGTTAAACCATGAATTCTAGCCACACATCAACTACAGAGTGTAGGAACGAATTCACATCTATTCTTCTCTGTCGTACAATTTGAATTCTTAATGCTAACTGAATTTCTACTCTACTCTCTCGTAGATGGCGAGAACACGTGCTTCTTCATCCACTGATCAGCAGCCCGAGTCTCCAGCTGCAGCTCTACGAGGGGCCGGGGACGAGGCCAAGGTCGTGCTAGAGGCCGAGGCAGGGGTAGAGCTCAGCCCAGAGCAGCAGCCCCAGTGGCTGAGCCTCAGGTAGAGTTTGCTGATGAGGTTCCTACCCAGACAGTCCCGGTTGGGCCAGCTCAGGTTCCCGAGGGGTTCATTGCCAACCCAGTATTCCAGGATGCTCTGGTCCGTCTAGTGGGCCTCATGGAGAGTGTCGCTCAGGCAGGTTTGCTTCCTGCAGCACCAGCCGTCTCTCAGGCTGGGGGAGCAGCCCAGACTCCTGCTACTCGCACTTTGGAGCAGTTGGCTTCTCAATTTTAGAATCTAGTAGTTCAGCCGGGTATTACGGCTCAGACCGATGATGGAGCAGCTATGTCTACTGATACTTTGTGGAGGTTGGATAGGTTCACCAATATTTTCACTTCTACTTATAGAAGTGCGTCTCCAGAGGATCCCCAGGACTATTTGGATAGCTGCCATGAGGTTCTACGAAACATGGGGATAGTGGAGACAAATGGGGTTGACTTTGCTACCTTTCGTCTATCAGGTCCCGCCAAGACTTGGTGGAAAGATTATTGTTTGGCCAGACCAGTTGGATCACCGGCCTTGACTTGGGCCCAGTTCACTCAGCTATTTCTGAAGAAGTTTCTTCCTATCACTCAGAGAGGATCTTCGGAGGCAATTTGAGCGTCTCCAGCAGGGCTCTATGACCGTCACTCAATACGAGACCAAATTTGTTACCTTGGCCTGACATGCTATTATAATACTTCCCACCGAGCGAGAGAGGGTGAGGATATTTATTGAGGGGCTAGCTCAGCCGATCATATTGCATATGGACAAGGAGACAGGGAGTGAGATTTCTTTCCCGGATGCAGCCAATGTGGCCAGACGAGTTGAGATGGTTCTGTTGCAGCGGGGTGGTCAGGGGTCTGACAAGAGACCCCATCATTTTGGTAGGTTCAGTGGTGCCTCGTCTGGAGGTAAGGATTCTTTTGGTAGGATCCATCCTCCTTGGCCGTTTCTTTTGGCACTTCAGGTTTCTCGCAGTGCTTCAGGTAGACGCGGTTCTCATATGCAGTATTCTGATCAGTTTCCCTACAGTGCACCATCAACTCCTATCAGTGCACCGCCAATTCAAAGTTTTCTGGGTGGTTACTCAGGTCGTCAGGGTCAGTTTCAGGGTCAGCAGCCTCAGCAATCGAGGGCTTGTTATACTTGTGGTGATCAGAGGCACATTACTAGATTTTGCCCTCGAGCCTCGAGCAGTTCTCAGCACCAGGGATCTCGTGCTATGGTCCCCTCAACAGGTGATCCACCACCCACTCAGCCAGCTAGAGGTGGGGTCGAGGTGTTAGAGGTGGAGGTCAGGCCGTTAGAGGTGGGGGCCAGTCCGCTAGAGGTAGAGGTCAGCCAGTAGGAGGCCATCCCAAAGATGTAGTTCAGACTGGTGGAGTCCAACCCCGATGTTATGCTATTCCAGCCGACCTGAGGCTGAGGCCTCCTATGCGGTTATCATAGGTATGGTTTCAGTTTGCAGCAGGGATGCTTCAGTTTTATTTGATCCAGGGTCCATATATTCCTATGTGTCATCTTATTTTTCTCCTTATTTGGTTATGCCTCGTGATTCTCTGAGTACTCCTGTATATGTATTTACACTGGTGGGTGATTCTATTGTGGTAGATCGTGTCTACTGTTCGTGTGTAGTGGTTATTGGTGGTCTTGAGACCAGTGTAGATCTTCTGCTCCTTGATATGGTAGATTTTGATGTTATCTTGGGGATGGATTGGATGTCGCCTTATCATGTCATACTGGACTGTTATGCCAAGATCGTGACCTTAGCATTGCCGGGTTTGCCTCGACTGGAGTGGAGAGGGACTCCTGGTCATTCTTCTGGCAGGGTTATCTCGTATATGAAGGCTCGGCGTACTGTTGAGAAGGGGTGTTTGGCATATTTGGCGTATGTTCGTGATTCTAGTGCCGAGGTTCCTTCTATGGAGTCTGTGCCTATTGTCCGTGAGTTTCTAGAGGTGTTTCCTGCAAACCTGCCAGGTATGCCACTCGACAGGGATATTGACTTTTGCATTGATTTGGCTCCGGGCACTCAGCCCATTTCTATTCCGCCATATCTTATGGCCCCGCCAGAGTTAAAGGAGTTGAAGGAACAATTGCAGGACTTGCTTGATAAAGGCTTCATTAAGCCTGGTGTCTCGCCTTGGGGTGCGCCGGTGTTGTTTGTTAAGAAGAAGGATGGGTCGATGAGGATGTGTATAGATTATCGGTAATTGAACAAGGTTACCATCAAGAACAAGTATCCATTGCCGCAAATTGATGATTTTTTTGATCAGCTTCAGGATGCCAGGGTATTTTCGAAGATTGATTTGAGATCTGGCTACTGCTAGTTGAGGATTAGGGCATCCGATGTCCCTAAGACAACCTTTTGCACTCGGTACTGGCATTATGAGTTCTTAGTGATGTCATTCGGGCTGACAAATGCCCTAGCAACTTTCCTGGACTTGATGAACCGAGTGTTCAGGCCTTATTTGGATTCCTTCGTGATTTTCTTCATTGATGATATTCTGATTTTTCCCACAGCCGTGAGGAGAATGAGCAGCACCTTCGAGTCGTTCTCCAGACTCTAAAGGACAGTCAGTTATATGCTAAGTTTTCGAAATGTGAGTTTTGGATGAGTTCAGTTGCATTTCTGGGTCATGTGGTATCAGCAGAGTGTATTCAGGTGGATCCTAAGAAGATTTCAGCGGTCAAGGATTGGCCTAGATCCACATCAGCTACAGAGATTCGGAGTTTCTTGGGCTTAACAGGTTACTATCGTCGGTTTGTGGAAGGCTTTTCATCTATTGCAGCCCCGATGACCAGGTTGACTCAGAAGGGTGCCCAGTTCAAGTGGTCAGATGAGTGTGAGGCGAGCTTTTAGAAGCTCAAGACATCCTTGACCACGACACTGGTTTGGTTTTGCCCACAGGTTCAAGGCCATATACTGTGTATTGTGATGCATCTCAGGTTGGACTTGGTGCAGTGTTGATGCAGGATGCCAAGGTTATTGCATATTCTTCGCGTCAGTTGAAGATCCACGAGAAGAATTATTCAGTTCATGATTTGGAGCTTGCAGCCATTGTTCACGCGCTGAAGATTTGTAGGCATTATTTATATGGCGTGTCTTGTGAGGTGTTCACGGATCACAAGAGTTTGCAATATTTGTTCAAGCAGAAAGAGTTGAATTTGAGTCAGAGAAGATGGTTGGAGCTGTTGAAAGACTATGACATCACCATCTTATATCATCCGGGGAAGGCCAATGTGGTGGCCGATGCTTTGAGTAAGAAGTCAGCCAGCATGGCTAGTCTTGCTTATATTCTGGTCGGGGAGAGACCACTTGCTTTGGATTTTCAAGCTTTAGCCAATCGGTTCATGAGATTGGATTTTTCTAAGCCCGGCCGTGTTCTAGCTTATACAGTTGCTCGTTCCTCATTATTTGATCGTATTCGAGACCAGCAGTATGATGATCCTCATGTGTGTGTCCTTAGGGATACGGTCCGGCACGGTGATGCCAAGCAAGTTACAGTTGGTGATGGTGGAGTTTTACGGATGCAGGGTCGTATTAGTGTATCCAATGTGGATGGACTTCGTGAGTTGATATTAGGGGAGGCCCATAGTTCCCGATATTCTATTCATCCGGGCACCGCAAAGATGTATCAAGATTTGCGGCAGAACTATTGGTGGAGGAGGATGAAAAAGGATATTAGGGCATATGTAGCTCGGTGTTTGAATTGTCAGCAAGTTAAGTATGAGCATCAAAGGCCTGGTGGATTGCTTCAGCAGATTGAGATTCCTGAGTGGAAGTGGGAGCGTATCACCATGGATTTCATTGTTGGACTCCCACGGACTCAGAGGAGGTTCGATGCAGTATGGTTTATTGTGGATAGGCTGACCAAGTCAACGCATTTCATTCTTGTGGTAGTTTCCTATTCTTCGGAGAGATTAGCAAAGATCTATAATAGGGAGATTGTTCGTCTTCATGGTGTACCCGTGTCCATTATTTCTGATCGAGGTACGCATTTCTGGAGGGCAGTGCAGCGTGAGTTGGGCACGCGGGTTGAGCTGAGCACAGTGTTTCATCCTCAGACGGACGGGCAGTCCGAGCGTACTATTCAAATTTTGGAGGATATGTTGCGAGCCTGTGTCATTGAATTTGGAGGTTCTTAGGATCAGTTCTTGCCATTAGCTGAGTTCACCTACAACAATAGCTATCAGTCGAGCATTCAGATGGCTCCCTATGAGGCATTATATGGTAGGCAGTGTCGGTCGCCGGTTGGGTGGTTTGAGCCGGGAGAGGCTCGCTTGTTGGGTACGGACTTAGTGTAGGATGCCTTGGATAAGGTTAAGATCATTCAGGATAGACTCCATACAGCTCAGTCCAGACAGAAGAGTTATGCCGACCACAGAGTTCGTGATGTGGCATTCATGGTCGGAGAGCGGGTGTCGCCCATGAAGGGCGTGATGAGATTTAGAAAGAAGGGCAAGCTGAGCCCTAGGTACATCAGTCCTTTTGAGATCCTTGATAGAGTGGGAGAGGTGGCTTACATACTTGCGTTGCCATCGAATTTATCAATTGTGCATCCGGTGTTTCATGTGTCTATACTCTGGAAGTATCATAGAGATCCAGCCCATGTGTTAGACTTCGGCAGTGTCCAGTTGGACAAGGATTTGACCTACGAGGAGGAGTCGGTAGCCATATTAGACCGGTAGATTCGTTAGTTGAGGTCGAAGAGTTCCTTCGGTTCGTGTTCAGTGGAGAGGTAAGCCTACCGAGGCAGCTACCTGGGAGTCCGAGTCCGATATGCGGAGCTGATATCCCCTTCTTTCCCCCAATTAAGGTACTTTTCTATGTCCGTTCGAGGGCGAGCGGTTATTTTAGAGGTGGAGAATGTGATGACCCAAAAAGTCATCTCTCATTTTATAAGTCAAAAATGTGTTCTGAGGCCTTGAAAACCTCCTTTTATCTCACCTCATTTTGCATGCACAGCCTGGGCGTAAATCCGGGAAGCTTTTATGTGAAAAACTGAGAAAAATGCTAAATTGGCCTTTAACATTGAATTTAAGTTGACTTCGTCAGTATTTTTGGGAAAACGGACCCAGACCCGTGATTTGACAGTCCCGGAGGGTCCGTATGAAAATATGGGACTTGGGCGTATGCCCGGAATCGAATTCCGAGGTCCCAAGCTCGAGAAATGAATTTTGGAAAGAAATTGCTTTTCTGAAAATATAAGAGATTTTAGAAATTTTATTATATTTGAAATTTATGGTATTGGACCCGTATTTTGGTTCCGGAGCCCGGTACAGGTTCAATATCATAATTATGATATGTCTGTAAAATTTGGTAAGAAACGGAAGTTGTTTGACGTGATTCAGACCCGTAGTTGTGAAATTTGATACTTTGGAAGTTTTGAAAATTTTCTTTGAATTTAATTCTAAATTCATTGTTTATGATGTTAATTTGGCAATTTGATCGCATGAGTAAGTCCGTACGATGTTTTTGAGGTTGTGTGCTTGTTTGGTTTGGAGCCCCGAGGGTTCGGGTGAGTTTAGATAGGCCTCGGGGTGATTTAAACTTAGAAAATCTGGTGTTTTTGGCTGTTGCTGGTGTCTGAGTTTTTGCTTATGCGAACGCGTGGTAACCCACGCGAACACGCAACACAAATTGGGAGGGGGTCAGGTTTGCACTATGCGAACACATAGAACCAGGTGCGAACGCGAAGCCTTCGGAGGTTGCTCTACGCGAACGCACCCGGCCAGCGGCGATCGATAGTATAGTAAGGTGGCTGGGGCTAGGTAGTTTAACAATGTGCGAATGCGCCCCTTTGGACGCGAACGCGAAGGGCAGGGGAGGGGAGCCTATGCGAACGCATAGGCTATTTTTGCCCAGTCTTTTAAAACAAGTAAACAAAACGGGATTCTTCAAAATTTTGATAACTCTCACTTAAACTCAAACTTGGGAAATTTTTGAAGAGGGATTTCACCACAAAACCATAGGTATGTGTTCTTAAACTCGTTTTCTTCAAATTCCCTTAACACCCATTAGATTTCTAGGCTTAAATTATGTTCTTAAGGGTAGAAAATTAAGGATTTGGGTAGAGTTAGGGTTTTTTGAATAATTGGAATTTAGACCTCATTTTGGGGTCGGATTCCGAAAATAATTATATATTCGGGCTCGTGGGTGAATGGGTGATCGGATTTTGGTCCGAATCTCGTGTTTTGACCAAGCGGGCCCGAGGTCAATTTTTGACTTTTTGGGAAGAATGATATAAAACCTATAATTAAGCGTTGGGATTGAATTTTTTAGCGTTTATCGATGTTATTAATTTAGATATGTCTAGATACAAGTGAATTGGAGTCAAATTCAAAAGGGAAAGCGGTAATCAAGGCTTGAGTTTGGTCGTGGAATCCGAGGTAAGTGTTTGGCTTAACCTTAGCTTGAGGGAATAGGTGTTGTGTCCTATTTGCTATGTGTAAGTATCATGTTCAACGTATATGTGAGGTGACGAGTACCTATACGTTGGTGTCAAGTATGCCCGTGAGTCAAATATTATTTATGTGGTTTTTCGTTAAGTAATACTTGAGTTTCACTTTATAGCTATCCATGTTGGTGAAAATTCCTTGATATTGAACTGTGTCGAGTATTGGTTTCAGTTGAAGATGTTTATGTGAAGTTATGCACTAAATGAGATTGGCTATAGCTGTTTTTCCCTTACCGGGATGGTATTGATTCCATTGTTGGCTCCCTTGTCGGGACGTTATGGTTTTATTTTTGTTTACTCCGTTATTTTCCTTGTTGGATTGCTGTCATTTGATGTCTTTGGGTGAGGAAGAGTGTGAAAGCACGAAGGGTGATTCCGTGCGTGAGATTTGAGTGAATGTTAATGCACGAAGGGTGATGTCGTGCCATGATATGAGTGATAATGCAAGAAGGATAATGTCGTGCCATGATATTGTGAGGTAAAAGCACGAAGGGTGATGTCGTGCTGAATATATTGCTTCTGATGGTGAGGATAAGAGTAAAAGCACGAAGGGTGATGTCGTGCACTTGTTTCTGTATTACTATTTCTGTTGCTTAAATTGATATCTAAATTGTGCCTTACCTCGTTATCTCCATTATTTGATATTTCCTTCGCTCAGCATGTTCCCCTTTCCTTTATGCTTAGCTGCTTATTTCTTGTCATTATTATCGTCTTTGCACTTTATTAAACTGCACAGGTTGATTTTGTTTGTCATATCCTAGTCTCGTCACTACTTAGTCGAGGTTAGACTCGACACTTACTCAGTACATGGGGTCGGTTGTACTGATGCTACACTCTGCACTTTTGGGCAGATCCCGGTGTAGGACCCTACGGACCATAGATCGAGGTTTCTGCCTTCAGTCCTGTAGAGACCCTGAGGTAGTCTTGCAGGCGTCCGTAGGCCTTGGCGTCACCTTCTATCCTATTTCTTTCCTGTCTTACGTATTTCTGAGACAATAGTATTTTGTTTGCTCAAACCTCTATTTGTAGTATTCATAGACAGTTCGTGAAATTGTGACACCAAGTTCTGGGAGTTGTTATTATGGATTTTGTAACGGTATTTAATTAAGATGTCAGATTATATTTCTTCCGCACTTTTATTTCCGCTGATCTTGTATGTCACTGACTAACTGCTAAAAAAAATAAAGAAATAAGATAGAATAACCGGTAACGTTGGCTTGCCTAGCGGGTTCAATGTTAGGCGCCATCACGGTCCCGATGGTGGGAAGTTCGGGTCGTGACAGTTTCATACCCTCAGGTCTAGATTTACGTTCGTTACTTACCTCAAACCGGATGAAAAACTACTCTGCGATGCCTTTGCGCCTGAACTCGGCCTCAACGCATCCCGAAACTAATCCAAACAGATTCATATCATCAAAATATGCTAAAAGAACAAAGCCCACTCGAAAATAACCAATTTACATCAAAAATCCCGAAATCGACCAAACCCGGCCCTCCGGGCCCACGTCTCGGATTTCAATAAAAATCACAATACTAGAATCCTTACGCTCTCACGAGTTCATACATACCAAATATATCAAAATCGGAACCCAAATGACCCCTCAAATCCCCAATTTATACTTTTCAATTTCAAGCCCTAATCTCCCAAATTTCTCCACTAAAACATGATTAAACAATGGAATAATCGTCATGAACACAAGATACAAGGTCCAAGTAGCTTACCTCGCTGAATACACTATCCGTCAATAATGGTGAAGAAATGAGTGAAAATTCGCGAAGGCAACCTTATATAGGTTCTGCCCAGCACTTTTGCACCTGCGACCCCATGCTATGCACCTGCGGATTCTCACTTAAAACCAATTTCCGCATCTACGGTCTTCTACACGCACCTGCGGGCCCGCAGGTGTGAGCCAATCTCCGCACCTGCACTCCCAGGCCAGGCTCCCTACTTCCGCATCTGCGTAAGGTTTTCCGCACCTGCACCTTCATACTTGCGGCTCCCCGTCCTCAGGTGCGCCCACACCAAAAGGCCTACAACAACAACCAATTTGCTGCATTTCCAACTTCCAACCTTCCAAAAATCATCCGAGATCAATCCCGAGCCCCTCGGGGCCCCAACCAAAAGTTCCAACAAGTCATATGTCAATATTCCATCTTATTCGAACTCTCGAAACACTCAAAATAACATCAAAACACCAAATCAAATCCAAAATTCAAACCTAAGGATTTATAAACTTCCGAAATTCGCCAACGATGTTGAAACTACCCAAACCACATCCGAATAACCTGAAAATTTGCACACACATCCCAATTGACACTACAAACCTGTTCCAACTTCTGAAATTCCGTTCCGACCCCGGTAGCTAATTCTCCACTGCCGACCGAAAATCGCCAAAAATCTAATTTCGCCAATTCAAGCCTAATTCTACTTCGGACCTCCGAATGACCTTCTGAACACACTCCTAAGTCCCAAATCACCTAATGAAGCTATCCGAGCCACAAAAACCAAATTTCGAGATCATTTACCTATAAGTCAACTTCCGTTGACTTTTTCAACTAAATCACCAACTTAAGAGACTAAGTGTCTCATTTCTCTCCACAACCACTCCGAACCCGAACCAAGCAAACCCACGCAACACAACAGAGCTTAACCATACAATAATGAAGCAGAAATGAGGAAAACAGGGCTAAACTATCAGAACGACCGGCTGGGTCATTACAGTTGTATTCGACTATATTCGCGAGGTGTATTTGTGAATACAGTAACGTAAACTACATAAAAATGGTCTTTTCAGCTGTTTAAAAATGGTAAGTGAATCAATTAACATGATAGACTCCTAATATAACTTAATTAACTCAATTATAACATGCAGAATCTGTATTTCACGTTAAAGTAAAGATTGCCCAGCCGAAAAAGACCACAAAATAGAGCAATCTTTAGATTTTCAATCCCTCCTTTTTTTGTTGCTAACGTTCTGTAGATTTTCAAAACATGTACTCATTTTAGATGAATACATGTATTTGAAATACATAACATATTCATAAGTACAATAGTGAAAGTCTTGTAAATACATCTAAATACAACTAAATACATATAAAAACAAACAGTGAAAGTCACTTTAATAACTATTTATCAGTAAAATACAGATGAATATATGTATTTGAAATACATAACACATTCATAAGTACAACAGTAAAAGTCATCTAAATACATCCAAATATATCTAAATGCATGTAAAAACAAACAATGAAAGTGTGGGTTCTTTCAGAAATTTCTCAAATTGGGCTTGTTTCGATGTGTCATTGCGTATTTTTGTTCTCTTTTCCGCAAGTATTTGCTGTTGAACCTGCAAATATATGTTCCACTTGAGTGATTTGAAAATCGAAAGATGTCCCTTCGAAATTGAGTGCTTTGGTCGGTATACCTCGGATAACCCTCTTGTAAGGAGTTGAATCAACCATTGAAGAAGAAAATCCGATTTTTCTGTAAAAGGATAACAATGATGATTGTTTATATAAAAAAAATGTAGATATACAGAATAATACATGTGCCAGCGAAAAACTAAAAAGCTTAACACTTACCACAACATTTTTGGGCAAACAATTTTGAAAATTGAGAGAGAGAATGGAGATGAATCAGTTGATAATGGAGATTGTATTCATGTGGAAGATACTGGGTTGGGAGAGATATAGTGGAAAGAGAACGTGGGTTATACAAAATTGTATACAATATCGGTGTTATTGGGGGAGAGAGAATAGAAAGTATGAGAGAGAAAAATATTTCACATCGTATTTAATGGCTTAACAATAGGAAGTGACCATAAATATGTAATCTGCTATAAAACCTAAAAGGTAAATATAGAATATAATTTTATAAATAGGTATTTAGTTATAATAAATAAGGTGTAAAGGGTTGCTATAGGAGATAAAAATTCCAATCATATATAACAATCCAACCATACCCGAACCATTAATGTTTTAACCTCCCTAAAAAAACTCTTAAAAATCCCTTCCTCTTCATTTCATCTCCAAAACAATGNCCGCCCCGACCTGACGGAGAGATGGCAACCACCTGAATATCTTAATTGGACATTTACCGTAAGAAAATTGAGTCAGTTTGAGCAGATGAGTATGAATCAAGGAGACCTAGTTTGTCCTCTTTAACTTTTCTTAAAACTCTAACAATGGTTATTTTGAGAGTTCTTCCACACAAACTAACGAAATAGTAGTGAGACTTCAAGCTTAAGCTCAATAAGACGAGTCTTAAAATAAATTCATAAAGAATCATCAACGTATATTCAGATATGAGTTTTGAAATCTCAAATATCAAGATTCATCAATGGTGGTTCAACAATGGTGGAGTTAATTTGAAACTTCTAACTTAGGTGGTATTGAACCATTGCTCTTAGGGTAAACTAACTTCAGTAGAGTCAATTTCTCAATACTCCTATTGCTTTTGGAGTTAAAAACTTAATTTTATGGGTTATAATAAAGATCAAATTTGTTCAAAGAATTTAATTTGAGATGGATTCTAACATTGCACCCGTAAAGTGAACATGACGAAGCAACAAAATTCAAAAGTTGTTAAGTTCGCCGAGGGGTTGGGCGGGTCTCGTAAGTAGAGATGAAGATTGAAGGAGCAGGAATTGGGGGTATGAGTGGTGAGGAAGGTATATTTAAACCTCTAGTGAGAAGGGTATATTTAACGGGTGGGGAATGGGTGTGTTGTTGTACCTGGGTTTTGTAATCAAATTTAAATGTGTGTGGATAATTTAAATGAGAAAAACGTATCAATTTTGAATGGAGAAAACGTATCAATATATATATATATATATATATATATATATATATATATATATATATATATATATATATATATATATATATATATATATATATATATATTAATTCAAATAGAGTAACCAATTAATTCAAAATTTACAAAGATTTTTTTAGTTAAAAAGGTAGTTTGTTTTGTCTTAATAATGCCACTTGGCTTTTTTGTGGTTATGTCACTTGGCTTAATAATGTACTTTTGCCTCTCAGTCTTTGTGTAAATGGTTAAACATTCGAGAAAGAGGTTCGTCTGGCAGGTGGTGTTCGTTGGGTGCCAGTCATGTCTAGGGGGTAGTTTTGGGATGTAAAGTTAAAATGAACAAAGAAAGAGGTATTTATAGTAGTAAAGTGACGGTTCGCATCCAGGAATGGCCGACCGGTGGAGACACGCATTTAATGCCATTATGAATTGACTGACAAGACCTTTCAGTTGTTTTGTCATTTCTGTTACGGTGTATTGAAGTAAGAATCAGAAGCTCATGTCGTTTCTCGTCGCCTACTCTCCGCCAAACGAGGGGACTATCTATATACGGTTGAAATCGACCTTGAGGTGCATGCTAACCTCCGACATGGTAAGATAGGCTCGAGATATGGGAATAAATGACTGAAGGTCGACCCTAAGTCCCATCGGACTAGAACCCGGGGGCAGGACGCCCACCTTCGAGAGTATCGAATCCATGGTCCCATAATCGATCCTAGTCTCGAATGACTTCGGAGAAACATTGTCAGCATAGCCAACAAACTACCGAAATATCCGTGACCGGCCAGATATTACGGCAGGGATCTCGGCACGTATCAATAAGGAACCTGCAATCAGTGAATCAAGAGATCTTTTACCTTTTATAGAATTGTATCTAAATTAGGAATCCTCTACTATATAAAGGGGGTTTGATAATTCCGAAAGGACATTGTAGCACGCATTCAAGGCAATATATCATTATTTTTTCTGTTATTAATTCTTTTGCTTTCGTTCATCAGTGTTTGTTGTTACGAGCCTGGATTGAGGACAAACATTTTACTGAGGCTTAAATCGTCCTCCTCGTGTGGTTTGAGCTTGCTTCATCCTTGTTTATTTAATTTGTCTTTATTTATTTCTTTGTGCCAAATAAGTTTGCATATCCTTAAAATCACTTACAAATTTAATTGTTATCCGATTTTGAGGGTAAACAAATCTCTTAGCTAGATAAAATTGCATCACTTCTTTTTTCACAAAACCATTTTGTAGCATAAAAGAGTTGCTAGAGACTAAAATCAAATAAATAAATTGAAGCGAGCTTAAGATTACACAAGTTCAATTATGATTCATTCTCTAATCTATTTGGACTCAACCTACTTCAAAATTCAAACCAAATTGGAGCAAGTTGAACAGTAACTCATTGTTTCACTTATACTGAACCCCTTCATATTTTATTGCACCTGTCAAAGTTAACACCCTAGTTACATCAGAGTGGACATATGAGATCAATCCAGTGAGTTTAGCCAATATATTATGAGTGTGTTGCGCCCCTTCTTTCCTCGCGGAGATTGGGTTTATGACATTCGGCTGGGACAACTCTTTCCTTTTGGGAAAGGGGTTTGTGTTTTTGAGAGTCGTCACCTAACGATTTTTAAAGGTGCGTTAGGACACCAAAGGGGTTCATTTAAAACTACCCAGAGATAGGGTAAGGGCTTGAAATTATCCTAAGGGGAAGGTGTTAGGCACCCCTCGGGATCCACAAGTGTGGTTCCTGGCCAAACAACTTTTGTGAATTTGTACGGCTTAGCAAACAAACAAATAAAGACTCAAATAAGAGCGGATTTAAGTCTTAAGCATGCAGATGTTTGAAAATAGTAAAGAAGGTTAGATTTTTAAAGGATTACGATCTAAGCATATAAAGGGTATCCTAAGTTTATAATAATATGGATCACATCAGTACAATACCTGGTAACCACTCGTCAAAGAGGGGATACACGTGGTATTAGTGTACCTGTCATCATATCCATATTCTACCCTTTCCCACCCCTGTGAAAGTAACTAAATCGAGTGTTGGTCTCGAACTCTATTGTATGCTGTTACCCGTCCCTTCCTATTAGTCCCGGAGGAATTTAGGACTTCTATCCTATAAGGGATGTTTTAGGCAGACCCTCAGGTTTGAAACAAAAATACTAAGGCGACAGATAAGAACATGTAGGACTGCAACTAGGGGAAACACAGAAAAGCAGAGAAAAGGCACAAGTACCTCCATACATAGTACACATAAACATCATGACTCATACACAGTTAAGGTCCAGATCCTAAGCATGGTATCTAAGTGATAAAACAAAGACAGATTTATTGCATAACTCATAGAGGAAGTCTTAATCAAGCTTGCCTACTAGTTTTAAACATGCTGACAGTTGAACACTAATCACAAAGGACAATTCTGGTTTTATTTCTTTATGGTTGATTACCTAAGACTTCCTAGGCAGGGAACAGTGTATACTAATTATCTGAATTGTTAGAGGGACTGTTGCAAATTTTTACCTACACATGTTGTTCTAGGTTGTTCAGAACACAGAATTGTTGCCAGTTGTTTTAGAGAAACTGAGTGAAGTGTTTTATACCTTTTACATGCGCCAGTAGTTAGACTAGGTGTTGTTAAGCGAGTATGAATGAAATCCTAAAACATGGTATCTAATGCACAGGTAGGGATGCAGAATGATGCATATGCAGAATTCCAAGCAGGATTTCTAAATGCTCACAATATTATGCACGATTTCGGAATATGCAAGAGTGGCAGTGTTGATTGATTTCCCAGTGCACACGCAAGTGTACGTGGTCGACAAGTAATATAGGAATTG
>ML439596.1:3266-13906 GCA_005239525.1 Nicotiana knightiana | reverse complement strand
GCCTCGTCACTACTTCGTCGAGGTTAGGCTCGGCACTTACTCAGTATATGGGGTCGGTTGTACCGATACTACACTTTGCACTCTTTTGTGCAGATCCAGGTACCGGTCAACAGTAGAGATTTTAGTGGCAACTATCTTTTATCCGGAGACACGAGGTATATCTGCCGGCGTTCGCAGATCCCGAGAGTCTTCTCTTAGTTCATAGAGACTGTTTTATAATTTTCCTAAAACAGTTATATTATCTCTTTCAGCCCATTAATTGTAGTATTCTTTAATAGTTCGTGAATTGTGACACCAGACCCTGGGGTAGTTTTGGAGTTATTTATATAGTTAGTTCGTGGCTCGGTTTATTTATTTTTTTATTATTTTATTTTTGGAGTTATTATTTGGAAACCATTATATTAAGTTTACTTTAAATTATCTTATTATGTTTAAATGGATAATCAAAGGAAAATAGCTAATCGAACTCTAGCATTGGCTTGCCTAGCAAGTGTGGTGTTAGGCGCCATCACGATCCCTAAGGTTGGGAATTTGGGTCGTGACACATACGATAAACACGAAAACCCTACGATGAATCCAACCCAAAGAAGTGATGGAGAACTCGTCATGGAAGATACAGTAGGATTTGTTGTGACCATGTCGTTCATAAAGGAAGTCAAAGGGTATATAGGACTTCTTCAGACACACCAAGTCGTCATTCTTTTTCAAACCCATCATTTTCAGAAACCCTCTGGGAGTGCAATTTTCCGGCACCAATAAACCGGGATTGTCCCCAGCTAGTCTAGTGAATCCCCTTATTTCCTCCAGAAGAGGGGTCATTTCTATGTTGCCAAAACGGAATACGTCCCTTTCTCCGTCCCAGAACATAGTAGCAGCTTCGATCAACATGTTGTTTGGTTGGATATCTAATAAGGAAAGTAGGTTTCCAAGGACTCTTTTCACATGGTTTTTATCACTTGATGGAAGGTCTTCCCACCAATCTAGCAGCAATGGTGGTATGTTACGGACCATGCCGAACCTAGGGACTTCGTGCCTCATTTTCTGCAAAACAAATAGAGTTAGACCCTTTTGGCACTTATTTCTCCAAATTAATGCACAGATCGTGGTTGCATCTGTTGGGATTATGGAAATCTCGATAGACTTTGGACAAGGCTTTTCTTAAGAGGTTATTATGTGGACAACATATTAACCTAGGCTAGATTTGACCATGATGCATGTACAGTTATAATCATAGTAAGGTTTCTATAGAAGTCTAGACCGGTACCCTCAAGTGGACGACTTGAGGGGGAAAGGCACGGAACTGTCAACTGCACCACTGATCGACTAGTTGTACCGCAAATAAGCCTTTTCAAATTCAAATAGGGTGATATAAGAAGAGCGCAAACACTCATCAAGAGTTTCTATGGTATTAATTACGCACGAGTGGAATATGATATTGAGCATGATTTATGCGACAGAAAATAGCACGTATTTGCACAATGGAAAAATGATAAATATAGTATTTAATAACTGTAAAGGCAGTTATGAAAGAAAACAAAGAGACAAGTCAGTTTCCACCGTAGATAGTGATAAAACAAGAAAGAGAAATCGTAAATAACTGAAGATAGGCAAATAAATCCACATAAAGTGGGAAGGGGAATGGGTATGCAAGTATTGACGAAATAATAAAGGCATGCTTAAAGACTAATTCACAAAAATCAGGTTCGGTATGGTAAAAGCCTAGAAATATTCCCAGCAGAGTCTCCATGCTGTCGCGCCCCCTTTTTTCGCGAAATCGGGTTTTGATATTTTTGAGACAACTCCTTTTGAGAGGGTAAGGAATTGAGAGAGTCGCCACCTAACAGATTAAGGTTAGATATGGCAATGGGGCGTGTGGGGGGCGGGTTTGGCAAAACCCACAAAATTTTCGCCCCGCCCCCGCCCCGCTTTTTTTTTTTTAATCTTTTTTCTCTAATTGTTTTTCTAAAACAAACTACTGTGACACGAGGATGAGGGCACTATGCGATAAAGGAAAAATGAAATTTTTAGTTATGTACTGCAATTCAGACCAAAATTTTCTAAGATGCATATCTCAATCACCAAAATAGAAGTGAAAAAAAAATGTAATCTTCAAGACGCACAAGTGAAAAATGAAATCTTTAGTAACTGTGTAATGTAAACTTGACAAAAAATGAAAATGCAGCAAAAGAATGTGAAGAAGAATGTATTCATTTTAGTGAAGAAGAATGTGAAATTGTAGTTAAAATGATTGCTTTGTTTCCAAAAAATTAAAATTTAAAGTTGTCATGCATTGAACCCGCAACCCGCCCCGCACCCGCATAAGAGTAAGCTCGCCCCGCCCCATTGCCATCGCTAATTAAGGTGCGTTAGGGCATCTAGAGCAATTAACTCATAGAACCAGTTTACATCACCAGAGATCAGGTAAGGACCCAAATTACCTTGAGGGGAAGGTGTTAGGCACCCCTCGAGGTCCACAACGGTGGGTCCCGGCCGAACTTAAATTGAGCGAATTAGTCTAAAAAACAAAAAAGAAGAAAATAATTTGACCTGATGCGATATCCAATTTATTCTAAACAGGAGTATAGGGGTCCTAAAATTTTTTAGCCTATAGGATCATTCCATACAATACTTTGTGTCTCCCTCAAGTTGGGGTGTCACTCATAGTATTAACGCATGGGCTATCATCTCCTTACTACCCAATTACTATCTTTAAGTTGTTACTTAAGCGTTCTAGCAGTTTCTAGCTCGTTCCTTATGCGTGCACTACCCGTCTCTTACCTATGGCCCTGGAGGCATTAAGACATCTATTTGGGATAGTTCTAGGCCAACCTATATTAAAAATGTGAAATCTAGGCGACAAACAATAACATATAGGAATTTTAGATAAGGAACAAGTATGGGCTCATATTGACCTCCACACATAGACAATAAAAGCACGCAAACTTTATTACTTTGGAATCCTATAGACACGATATCTATGTGCGAAAATAGAATGTAGAGACAGTTTATTAAGGCGAGCATTAAGACCTGTTTGTTTGCCTACTGATTTTATTCAGCATGAATCTGGCACTTTAGGCAGTAATATGTCATAATTATAAACCCAGAATCATTTTTAAGTTCTACAAATATATTGCCTAAGTGATTGACAGTAGCGAATGAATTCAGAGTTGACCAACAGGATCCCCAAAGGCATGATTTCTACGAGCTTATTAATTACAGGCCTATAGACAGGATTTCTAAGTGTAGCACTGATTTTAACTCATACGGACAGGTTTTTATTCCTTTTAAATCCTATAGGCATGCTTTCTAAGTCTGAAGCTTATTTGAACTCTATGGGTAGGATTTCTAAGTTTGGAACTGATTTCACCCTATAGGCATGATATCTATTTAGCTTTAAATCCTATACGCATGATTTCTAGGTTTGAGACTGATTTCACCTTATAGGCAGGATATCTATTAGCTTTAAATCCTATAGGAATGATTTCTAGGTTTGAGACTGATTTCACCCTATAGGCATGATATCTATTAACCGCATGTGGGCAGACATTAAGCAGATTGCCAGGTTAGATCATTATTTGAAACAAATAAGATCCTATAGACATGGTCACTAATGCACATTGGGTTAAAAATATGTGTAAGATCCTATGAATAGGATTTCTAATGCATAATTAACGGAAAAGCCTATAAACAGGATCTCTAGTATGTNTGTGTCAGAGTTCGGAGGAGTCTCAAGGACCCTAGGTAGTGCTCACACTAGGGGTGGTGAGAACCTAAATGACTAAGAGTAGGAGTTTGAAAACCAGTGCATAAAGGGTAAAGGGGGCAGGTTTTAAAATAGTTTAATTTTCAGAAGCAAGCACATTCAGAATACAGAGTTGCAGACAGAACTGCACCCAAGAAGCAAACAGAGTTCATGTTCAGTACATAGTTCAAACAAATTGGCATTTGATTAGGCTAAATATTAAAGCAATCATGGCTTAAACACAGAGACAAAAACAGACCGAACCTATAAATTAAACCACAAACATATTTCATTACATGTTTATAGTATATGGCAAGGTTCAGGACAAGAAACAGACTGAACTAACCTAGGAAAAGGGGTCACCTTATTTGAAGTAACTTAGTTTATCATTATTACTAAATGGGATCATGTAGTCACATAGAAAGCAGAATCATGTTGAGGATTGAAACAGACTAATCGAATAAAGCATAGAGAATAGAATAGTAAGAGTTAAGGCATACCAGTTGAGAAGAAAACAGGTAAGAATGCAATAGCAGTAAAATTCCAGAGAATTTGGCCTTGGCTTTCATCCGGCCAAATATTAGCCACTTATTGCAGAAATTAGAATAAGAGAATAAAGAGAGAGCTTAAATTTTTGTGAGAACAGAGAGTTCGAGAGTTGTAGAGTTGTCCTAAAGGGAGTGAGGAAGGGGGTTTAAATAGTACTTAATGAAGTAAACAAATAAGTTAATGAACCATTCATACACAAATAAGGTATGAAAATAACTAAACAATCAATTAAGGTCGGCATGAATCAATGAACAAGACAGAATCGAGTAAAGTCAGGCTAGTACCACTTAATTTAAAGAAAGCCTTATATGGAATCAATCAGTAGTCAAGTACTAGGTTAAATAAGGTAAGGAATAATTCCAAAATTAATTAGAAGCCGAGTTCAATAATCAGAACATAAAATCAAGCCAGTAAGGTTAAGTTAAGGGAAGTAGCACAAATTATTAATCACATACTGGAATAAGGTAAGAACAGGTAAAGTCTAATAAGGAAACACCAGCACTAAAGGAACGACTAATTTCAAACCGTAATTTAAGTAAGCAATTAATCGCCAGGGTTAAAACAAACAGGCATAAATAGTAAAAGAACAATTAAATAATCGGAACCCTAAGAAATAGGCAGAAATACAAAGACATAAAATAAGTAAAATCAGTCATAATAAATAAGGAAACCCTAACAGATACCTAGAGACGAAAACATTTAAAGATTAAAATATTTTTGCAAAAAATCTGTTGAAATCAAAACCCTAGTTTTTAGGGTAGATAAAATCGGTCATAAAATAATAATAGAAAAGCACTAGAAAATATAGATACAGAAGTACTGAAATTTTTTTAAAAAAAAATAGAGATACCAGAACGAACATAAAATCATTTCAGATATGAAAAGATCTAAACAGATTTGACCAAAAAATAGCCAGATTCATAAAAATAAACAAAAGTTGAACCAATTCTGGTTTGAACCAGAGATTTGAAACCCTAAGATAAGAAAATATTCGTACTCACAGGTATCATGACGAACATAGACGAAATAGCCAAGATATGAGAGACTTTAAACCAGATCGGGTTCGAGTCTCTTGAGATTCACTTGCCATTTGAGGCAAATAAATCAAGTTGCATCAAGATCGGGTAGCCAGTAGAGAAACAAAGCCAAATAAGGCAGGAAATCAAGGGAAGATCCCATGAATCAAGAGGAAAAGTGTGACGGCGGGCTAGGGTTTGAGGGGGTGAGAGAGGTGAGGAGAGAATAGTATCCAAAGACGGCGGTTTGGGTCGAATAAGTTAGGGTTTAGGGGTTTTGGTATATTAAAAAGGGACGGTGGATTTAGGGTCGTTGATCTTCGAGATCAACGACCACGATTAGATTTAGGTGGGGCGGGTTTAATTGGACGGATATGGGTATGGATAGTTGGGTTAGTGTATTGGGTATTGGGTTATTGGGCTGGATAGGGTATTGGGCTAGGGTAGGTCCGAAAAATCAATTAAAAAGGGCTATATTTTAAATACACATTTAATTAATAAAATAATTGATAAATTGATAAAAAATTATGTTTGTATATGGAAATGATTTAAAATAATTACTTAATATTATAAAAATATAAAAAGTCATTTTTCGTGTAAATAATGTAATTATGCGTATATGAGCTATTATTACAAAGTTATTGCAATTATAGCCTAAACATACAAATATAATTATGCATAAAATGATAAAAGCCCTATATAAATATAAATGATTAAAATTAATTAATAAATCATTATAAAATAATTTGTGATGCAATTAGTAATTATTTAGATAATAAAATGCTGGAATAAATTGATTAAAAATCCTCTAAAAATTATAGAAAATTATGGAAAAATACTGGTTGATGCTCATGCACTATTTTGAAAGTATATATGTATTTTTAAAATATATATGGCAAAAATTAGGTATCAACAGCGACACCATGCGTCATTATTACGTGTTTTCCCGATGTATTGCACCGTTTCCCGTGCCTCTGCCGTTTCGACATTTGTGTTGGGCATCGACAGTTTATATTCTTGATTATGGTGCCCTGGATCTTATAAATAGGGATTCAAGACCCTTTTGCCTGATCCTTTGTGATTTTCAAACATTGAACCTTCATTCATTCATTCCTTCTTCTTTCATTGTTCTTGCTTTTGTTACCTTCATTCTTGAATCCTTGTTTTCACCGGTCTTGATAACTTCCACTGCTTATACCTCCTCTGTGCTTATATCGTCCCATATAAAAACGAGCAAAAATGGTTAACCTAACTAATTCATAGGGAGTACCTGATCCAGTCTCCTTGGCAGTTCGCATGCCTCCCACGATGAGGGGGTGGCCATGGTTGTTGAAGATGACAACTTTTCGATGGTGGAGGAAATAATCCCCCATAAGGAGAAGGCTAGGTCTGACTTCTCTAAGTTTCTCGAAGATGACCCCGAAATCTCGGAGTCAATTGATAAAGGGGGTGGCCATTGCTGAGTTTAGGGCTAAATTCATAATTCTCGTCCATATAAACCTCATCCCAGCGGGGCACGACGTGGTGCAAATGCACTGCCCTGGGTACATCTCCTTATACGCGTACCCCTTCCATGTAGGTTATTATTTTCCTATCCTTTCCTGGCCGAAGAGTTTTGCCTCTACTACCGGGTGTGCCCGGCTCAACTCTCCCCCTATATTTACAAGCTCATCTTCATGATTTTGAAGTTCGCGAAGTTGGTCGGGGTCGAGGTGACCATTTCTCACTTGATGTGTCTCTTTGCTCCTAGTTTCCATTGGGGGACTAATGGACGACAAGGCCAACCACCAGTTTTGGCTCAACTACTTCTACGTCAAAACCAAGGACGTAGTGGCAAATGCAGACGGGTTTCCTGAACTTTGGAATTACTCTCGTAAGTACCTTTCCTTTTCTATGGCATTTTGTGTTGGCCGACTTCGGTTATACTGAATCTCATTTCTATCTATGCATCGGAGGCTGAAATCCCTCCTTTGGTCGATGATATTCATGAGAGGGTTAGCCGAATCTTTCCTCGTACAGCGGGGATCCGTGAATGGTTGGACTTCCGCAATAAGTTTGGGCCAAATGGTTATAGTGGTGGACTAATGGCAATTTAAGGGATTGACTTTATTACACATCTTAGCGGTATGAAATTCCCTCTTTATGTTACAACAACACTTTTTATTCACATTTCTACTACTACTGCTTTCCTTTTCCAGGAGACAACTGCGTGCCTAGTGACAACACTTGTGTCTTTGAACCTCTCGCCAAATTCTATTATTGGGTGATAGGATCTAGCCAAACAGGAACAAAATGAAAGGTGATATATTTAGTTAACCATAATCTTCATACATGTACATAGGAACAAGAAAGAAAGACAAGACACATCCTATCACGCCCTCGCAGAATCACGATTATGAGAATGACTGGCTACATAACCATAATTGAGATTCTACTATCGGTGTGTGCTCCATTAGTCACAAGAATAACCTAGGCTCTGATACCAAATTTTTCACGATCCAATTTAGGATCATGACTGGCGCTTAGGAGCAAGTGCCCCCAAGTAAGACTTATCGATATTTTACAGAAAATCGGATAGAGTTTTCCCTATTTTAGGACCATCCAAAATAAACATGTCTTAGAAATCAACACAATCAACCAGTATCCACCAAAAACAAATTATAATCCTCATCAACGAAGTGTTCCCAACACAATAATACTAATACCATCTCCAAATAAATACGATAAGAAAGCCTAATACGAGTCACAAGTCTATATCGATAAAAGAATACTCATGACACTAACAAAAAGGACTATGGAGCGTCTTTAAGAGTTTCAAATAAATGGACTATAACAAATAAATGAAAAAAATCTTTGCCCACGCGAATAAATGCGAGGCTCACCAGGAACTTCAACTCGTGCACTCTAACCCTCGAAATACTCGTTTGTGTTACCTATTATCTCTATATAAAAAATAGTGGGGAATGAGTAGCTAGCTCAGTGAGTAATAACACTTAACCACAACCGTTTTTAATTGGGGATAGGTCAGAAAACATGCTTGTATAATAATAATCAGAAACTATCATAAAAATAAAATTCCCCCTCAAAGCAATAAATAGAATAAGTCTATTTATGTGTTTCCTGTAACAGAAATCAATTTAACCAATCGATAATAAACTCAGCATCACTATGCCATAGCAAATCTTTATGTTTGGGAGGTTTCCAAGAAAGGATCATATCTTTATCACTGTGTGGACCCCTTCGTAAAGGGAGTCAAATATCATTGTAGGTCCCTTCTCAAGGGAAAACTGTAACTGTATGCTAGTTCTACCTTCCCACCAGCGACGGCTATAACTATAATCGGTAATTTATAAATACAAGGTGCACCAGGTCTAATGAACCCGCCGTTAGCTACAGGATCCTTCAAAGTCTCCTCCCATTAATACTCTTTCTTGCAAACATTCAATTACTAGTATGGAAGCATTTTCAAAATAATAAAGGGCATATCGTTTCTTATCAAATCATGTAATTTTATTTCGATAACGGTAAAAATATCTAGTAATAACAAGAATATTTAAAACAACAATAATATTCACAAATAACCATTTCGGTATCATATCGAGTAAAGGACTTGTCCCACATGAAATTTCAAAGCGTCGGTAACACATTTATTTTCAAAATCATATATAAACCATGCATGTTATGGAAATACCAAACACATCAAGCAATCCGTATGACTTCTTATCGATCCAAGTGCTCAATTCGTGTGAAATCTATAAGTTAATATAAGTTTTTGTTACCATCTACTAACCGCGAAATTCATTAAGTTTAAGTGATAGTGTGATGACCCAAAAATTCATCTCTCATTTTACAAGTCAAAATGGTGTTTTAAGGCCTTGAAAATCTCCTTTTATTTCATATCATTTTGCGTGCACCGCCCGGGCATATAGCCGGGAAGCTTGTATATGAAAAACTGAGAAAAATGCTAGTTTTACCTTTAAAATTGAATTTAAGTTGAGTTCGGTTAAAATTTTGGGTAAATGGACCCGGACCCGTGATTTGACGGTCCCGGAGGGTCCGTAGGAAAATATGGGACTTGGGCATATCTCCGGAATCAAATTCCGAGGTCCCAAGCCCGAGAAATGAATTCTTGAAAGAAATTGTTTTACTGAAATTATAAGAGTTTTTGGAAATTTGGTTATATTTGAAATTTATGGTATCGGGCCCGTATTCTGGTTCCAGATCCTGGTACAAGTTCAATATGATATTTATAACATGTCTGTAAAATTTGGTAAGAAACGGAGGTCGTTTGACGAGATTTGGACCCGTATTTGGAAAATTTGAGACTTTGAAAGTTTTGAGACTTTTCTTTGATTTCTATGCTCAATTCGTTGTTTAAGATGTTATTTTGGCGATTTGATTGCACGAGTAAGTCAGTAAGATGTTTTTGAGGTTGTGTACATGTTTGGTTTGGAGCCCCGAGGGCTCAGGTGAGTTTCGGATAAGCGTCGGGGTGATTTTTAC
This sequence comes from Nicotiana knightiana, assembly GCA_005239525.1. NCBI lineage: Eukaryota > Viridiplantae > Streptophyta > Magnoliopsida > Solanales > Solanaceae > Nicotiana > Nicotiana knightiana. The sequence goes on along the minus strand of ML439596.1, from coordinate 4,096 downwards.
TTATAAAAATCTGGTGTTATTGTTGTTTGCTGGTGTCCAGGTGTTTGTTCTATGCGAACGCGTGGTAACCCACACGAACACGAAGGGTAAATAGGGAAGGGGCAGGATTTGTTCTATGCGAACGCACTGGCTGGGACGTGAACGCGGAGCTTTGGCTAGGTTGCTCTATGCGAACGCGTCCAGCCTTTGCGTACGCATAGAGTAGGAGGGGAGCTGGGGCTGGGTAGCCTATAGCACTGTGCGAACGCGGCCTGTGGCCCGCGAACGCGTAGGCCTGGGGGATTAAGCCTATGTGAACTCGGCCAAGGCTCGCGAACGCATAGAGTAAGTGTCCAGTGCTTTAAAAACAGTAGCAAAAATGGGCATTCTTCAAAAAACTCATAACTTCTTCTTCCAAACTCCATATTGGGCGATTTTTGAAAGGGAACTTCACTACAAATTCATAGGTATGTAATCTTAGACTCATTTTCTTCCATTTCCATTAACACCCATTAGATTTCTACGCCTAAATCATGTTCTTAAGGGTAGAAAATTAGGAATTTGGGTAGAGCTAGGGCTTTTTGTATAATTGGGATTTAGACCTCGTTTTGGGGTCAGATTTCAAGATTTATTTCATATTCGGGCTCGTGGGTGAATGGTGATCGGGTTTTGGTCCGAACCTCGTGTTTTGACCAAATGGGCCCAGGGTCGATTTTTAAATTTTTGGGAAGAATGATAGGAAATCTGTAATTAAGTATTGGAGTTGAATTCTTTTATTGATGTCATTGAGTCAATTATGTCTAGATACAATCGATTTGGAGTCGAGTTCAAAAGGAAAAGCGGTGATTAAT
>ML439595.1:54685-99507 GCA_005239525.1 Nicotiana knightiana | reverse complement strand
CAGCTATGCCTCGGATTTTGTAAGGTCCTTCCCAGTTTGGATTTAACTTTCCTGCACCTGCTTATTTCATTGATTGAAAGACTTTTTTGAGGACGAAATCCCCAATCTTAAAGTACTTGAGATGAGCTTTACGGTTGTAATAACGCTCTATGATTTGTTTTTGAGCTGTCATCCGTATTAATGCTGCTTCTCTCCATGGTTCAAGCAGGTCCAGGTTGGTCCTTAATTCATCGTCGTTTTCACCTTCCATGGATGTTGAGAACCTTATGCTTGGTTCGCCAATCTCTACAGGTATTAAGGCTTCTGAGCCATAAACAAGTGCGAACGGAGTTTCTCCCGTGGCTATCTTTGAAGTTGTTCTGTATGCCCATAGTACCGACGGTAACTCATCAGGCCAGTTTCCTTTGGCTTTATACAGCCACTTCTTTAGATTGTTGATGATGACCTTATTCGTTGACTCATCTTGAGCATTAGCCACGANCATGAAAGGCCATGGGGATATTATTGGATATAATAATTCCGCTGGTCGATGCATGTTATTGGCAAACCTTTGGCATCTGTCACATTTGGATACAAAATTCTCGGCTTCTTCTTCCATCTTAGGCCAATAGTATCCAGCTCTGATGAGTGTTTTCACTAAGGATCTCGCCCCTGAGTGATTTTCACAGTGTCATTCGTGGACTTCTTTCATCACAAATTTTGTTTGGTTAGGTCCGAGGCATTTAGCTAGGGTTCCTCCGAACATCTTGCGATAAAGTGAGTTGCGAATAAGGAAATATTGTGCAGCTTTGCGGCGAAGTGCTTGATCTGCTTTCCTGTCTTCAGGTACGGTGCCATTCTGCAAAAAATTAAGAATTTCGTTTCTCCAGTCCCAGGTTAGGTTGTTAAAAGTTACCTCATTCCTGTCCTGGTCTATTATTGAATGAAATAGTTGAATGACAATTGTATTGTCTTTGTTCGTTACTTCCGTGACTGCTTGGAGGTTAGCTAGTGCATCTGCTTCTGCATTTTCCTCTCTAGGTATTTGTATTACCTTCCATGTTTTGAATTGTCTCACCATCTCTCGTGCTTTTTCAAGATACTATTGCATTCTAGTCTCTCGAGCGATGTAAGTCCCCTGTATCTGATTTACTACCAATTGGGAGTCGATGTTGATCACAATTTGCTCAATTGAGAGCTCCCGGGCGAGATCAAGCCCTGCAATAATAGCTTCGTACTCTGCTTCATTGTTAGTTATAGGATAACACTTGATAGCTTGTCGTGTCTTTTCACCCGTGGGTGATATCAAGACTATGCCTAAGTCGGCGCCTTTTATATTTGAAGAACCATCAGTAAACAAGGTCCATAGGCCTGGATTAACACCGTTAAAGAGTTGTAACTCTTTTTCTACTTCATACACAATGCTATTACTAAAGTCAGCAACAAAATGAGCTATTATTTGAGACTTAATTGCAGTCCTAGGCTGATAGATTATTTTATGCTCACCTAATTCTATGTCCCACTTGGCTAATCTTCCTGACAATTCCTGTTTATGTAGAATATTTCTTAAAGGAAATGAGGTCACAACGGTGATTGGGTGGCATTGAAAATAGGGTCGTAATTTTATAGATGTCATTATTAAAGCCAAGGCAAACTTTTCCAGATGTGGATATCTAGTCTCAGCATCTAGCAAAGTTTTACTTACGTAATAGATAGGTGATTGTTTACCTTTTTTTTCTCTTACCAATACTGCACTTACAGCAATTTCTGAGACAACTAGGTAGATGTACAATCTTTCCCCTTTTTTTGTCTTTGAAAGCAGTGGTGGTTTCGATAGATAAATCTTCATATTCTTGAGGGCTTGCTGACATTCTTCAATCCATTCGAACTGATTCTGCTTTTTGAGAACTGAGAAGAATTTAAAAAAAATTTCGGAAGATTTAGAAATAAACCTACCCAAAACTGCTATTCTCCCTGTCAGTCTTTGAACTTTCTTTTTATTTATTAAAATATCAGGTATTTCCTCTATAGCTTTAATTTGAGCGGGATTTACCTCTATTACTATGTTTGATACAAGCAAACCCAAAAATTTACCTGATTGCACTCCAAAAGCGCATTTCTCTGGATTTAACTTCATATTATACCTGCGTAAAATATCAAAAGCAGTAGAGACGTGCTGGAAATGGTCTTGTGCTTGTGTTGATTTTACTAACATATCATTAATATAGACTTCCATCGTCTTTCCAAGATGTTCTTGGAACATTTTAGTCACTAACCTTTGATAGGTGGCTCTAGCATTTTTTAAGCCAAAAGGCATAACTTTATATCAGTAAGTCCCCCTGTTTGTAATGACGGAAGTTTTTTCCTCATCTGAGGGATTCATTTTAATCTGATTATAACCAGAATATGCATCTAAGAAGCTCAATAATTCATGACCTGTCGTGGCATCAATCATTTGATCTATATGTGGCAATGGGAATGAATCTTTGGGGCATGCTTTATTTAAGTCAGTATAATTTACGCATACTCTCCACTTGCCATTCTTTTTAGGTACTACCACGGTATTTGCTATCCAATTAGGGTACGTTACCTCTCGTATCGAGCCAATCTTCAAGAGTTTCTGTACCTCTTCATCGATCACTTGGTTTTTGAATGGTCCTTGCTTTATTTTCCTATGCTTAACAGGTACGAAGGATAGATCTTCATTTAGTTTATGAGTAATCACTTATGGTGGGATGCCTGTCATATCTGAGTGGGACCACGCAAAGCAGTCTGCGTTAGCCTTTAAATAATCAATTAACTTACCTCTTCGAGCGGGGCCTAGCCTCGTGCCTATATACACTTTATGCTCAGGCTTTTGTTCAGATAATGGAATAGCTACGAGATCCTCCGTAGTTGTTTTGATGTGCTCATCTTCCTCCGGTTCACGAATGACGTCCGGTATGGAATCTGTATCTGTGTGGTATAGTATACCTTCTGTGGTAACTTGATTTTCCTTCTCGTAAGTATTTTCTTTCGTACCTGTTTCAGCAATAATACCTTCCGTACCTATTTGGGTAGTAATTTCATCCATTCATGTTTGGGCTGTATTACCTGCTTGGGAGATTCCCTTATCTCGTAATTCTCCACCTCTATTTTCTTGTTGTAGTGTACCACAAAGTTTATATTTCTTGCGGTTTGATGATCTCCTTTGATTTGTTGAATCCCCCATTCAGGGGGAAATTTAATTACCTGATGCAACGTGAAGGGTATCGCTTTCATGTCATGGATCCATGGCCTTCCAATGATCACGTTGTAAGACATGTCAGTATCGATGACTTGGAACCTGGCACTTTTAATCAGCCCCTCAGCATAAGTGCTAAGCTCAATTTCTCCTTTTGTTATAACCGTAGAGTTATCAAACCCTGATATGGCTCGTGCTTTTGGGATTACTTGATTCCCCAGTAGCATTTCTTCCACGACTCTTAGCAAAATGATATTGACTGAACTTCCTGGATCAATCAACACTCTTTTTACATTAGTGTCATGAATAAGTAAAGATATTACCAGAGCATCCTTGTGCGGAAGCATTAATCCGATGATATCTGCATCATCGAAGGTTATATCGTCTTCTTCGATATTTTCACGAGCTCGTTTCCCATGTGTAATTGTGAACTTTGTGGTTGTTTTGCAAATCACTCCGTTTACTTCTTCACCCCCGTGTATCACGTTGACGGTTCGTTTTGGAGAAGGAGGCTTTGGGGGCTCCTTCTTGTTTCTCATATATGCCTGTTTACCTTTATCACTAAACAATTTATTTAAATAGCCCTGTTTTAATAAATTTTCTACTTCACCTTGTAAAAATATGCAATCTGCGATTTTGTGCCCATGATCATTGTGAAATTCACACCAGTGATCTGGGTTTCTTCTACTTGGATTTGACCGCATCTTTTTGGGCCACTTAACCTTGTTCTCATGTTCCTCAATATTGAGACAAGTTCAGTAGTACTTACATTAAAGGTATAATCCCCAATTTGAGTACTACCCCTAGGTCGTTCATCTCGATCTTTTCTGGATCTAGACGAGGATGAGACTACGTCTCTTCCTTGTGGTCTATAGTCCGACCTAGTATTTTCGAACCTGGGGCGGATATCGCGTCCCGAGGGTCCTAAGTAAGGATCGTACCTCTTTTTACCTATTCTTCTCTCTAATTCAGGACGTCTGGATCTGGAATGATCTTCATCTCTCGAACGAGCAATGATATCTTCTTCTATTATGAGTTTAGTATTACCTGTTATCAGAAGCAGATTAATGGGGGCGGAACCTTCGCCAAAAAATTACACTGTATATATATGGCAAAATCTGTCTTTTACCTATATATATTAAGTTTTGAACCCCCTTAACACAACTCAGAAGTGTAGTTTAGTGGTCAAGGGGGTTCAAAACTTTGATAAGGTCATAGGTTCAATTCCCACTAGCTATAAAAAAAATTTGAACCCCCTTCACGGAGATCCTGGATCCGCCACTGCTTGTTATATACATCGTTCCATGTTATAGGGGGGAATTCTCTTAGACTTTCCTTAAGTCGTCTCGTAGCTTCTGAGCTTTTATCGTTTAGGTTGCTTGCAAATGCCATGGCTGCCCAATTATCAGGCACCCTGGGTAACTGCATTCTTTCTCGTTGAAACCTGTCTACAAACTCACGGAGTAGTTCTGTGTCTCCTTTTTTTATTTTGAATATGTCTTCCATTCTTTTCTCAACTTTTTTTGCACCAGAGTGTGCATTTATAAACGAATCTGCAAGCTCAGCAAAAGAGTCAATAGAATTTTCAAGGAGAAGAGAATACCAGGTTAGGGCCCCTTTGGTAAGTGTTTTTCCAAATTTTTTGACAAGAACTGATTCAATCTCTTGTTTCGTTAAGTCGTTGCCTTTTATCCCAGTAGTGAAAGCAGTCACATAGTCGCGTGGGTCAGTTGTTCCATCATATTTGAGAACGCCAGGCGTTTTAAACTTCTTGAGTATAGGCAAGGGTGCCGCACTTGGCTTCCAAGGTTGTTGAGAATATCTATCAACATCGATGCCTTTGATGATATGTGGTACTCCAGGAATTTGTTCGATGCGATCGTTCTGCTCCTTTATCTGTTTCTGCATGGTTAGCAGTAAATTTTGTAATTTCGAGTTATTAGATATACCTGGTCTTGTTTCGAGAGATTCATTAGGAGTATATCCTCTTCCTAAGTTTGCCAACCCAGATTGAGGATTTTCCATGGTGATGGTGTTATTGGGGGGTGGCGTCGGCGGTGTAGGTAACGCTGCCGGTAATCCTCTCGCAAATTCTTGCAAAGCTTGGCTCACATACTCTGCAATCATTTGCTTTACACGATCTTGTTCCACAGTTTGATCATTATCACCATTGTTGTTATTGGATCTTTCTGGGGATTGTTTCCTCGAACCACGTGGAGTTCCTGAAGGCGATGGAACTGGGGTTCCACTCTTTTGCTGGTTGTTGTCGTTGGAGTTTGACATAATTCAGAGGATATCACTTACAAAGTAAACAAAGATTATCATATTCCCGGTAACGGAACCAATTTGTTTAACCAAAGAATTAGATCCTTTGACTAAAGCTTATTTTTGAGATGAATACGGGTTACTGATAATCAAAATGAATAATAGATAATATTGCAGAAATATAGAAAATCGAAGTTGATTGTATTCGAGAATCAGATGCCTTCACAAGCTGTATTCCCCTCCCTTATATAGGAGATTCTTATAACGTACGACTCTTGCTATGGTTACTCATTAATGACTAATTATGACATTAATGAGGCGTTACAAAGGATAACGGTAATTGGGGTTCGGTTACATAACGTTCGAGTAATCAATTGTGGGTCCTTGAATCTGGCCGTAGCTTTGTCTAGATTCATTCTGATCGTGCCTCTCTCCCGTTTTGATCAAGTTGAGTTTCCCGTGGCTGATAAGTCCGTGGGTTTACTGAACCGTGCCTCTTTGTATCGTACCTCTTCAAAGAATCACATCCAGCTAGCGCGTTTTCCTGTGTCCACGTGACTGGCTGAGTTGTCAAAAGCTGGCTTACGTGTGAAACTCTTTTTTACCAATACAGTAAAACCTTCAAAAAAAAAGTTCAAAAATCTTCTAAAACTGTTCCTCAACCGTCTTTGGTGAAGGTAAAAATTTAGTAGTTTCAATTTATTTATTTTTTAAAGCTAAAAAATTTGTTCTCATTCTTATGATCAACGTAATTTTTGTTTTTGTAATTGTAGAAATTGTCTACATTGTATAGATTTATTGTAGATTTATGTTTTCTGATTGTAAATAAATTGTTATATAAACGTTTTCTTGAGTTTGACTCTGTTTTAAAGATTGTAGATAAATTATAATATAATTGTAGTTATTTTATTTTTTATTTTTGACTCTGTTTATCTGATTGTAGATAAATTATATTATAAATGTAATTATTTTGTTTTGTAGTTTTGAGCTAAGTTTTAATAACTTTCTTTTCCTTTTGCCTTGTGGGAGACAGGTTCGGTAAGAAATGGGCCAACTTTTTTCTTTTATAGGCTGGATGGTAAGCCTGCTTATCGAAGTCGAAAGATCCATTTTTGGGTCGTAAAAGAATCATTTTTTCCTAGTTCAAACTAGAGCAACCCAATAATGCCAGTTCACAATTCCCCTTAGAGAAAAAAAAGGTGGGGTTTTGGGGAGGGGGGGGGGGGGGGGGGGGGGGGGGGGAGGGGAGGGAATAATATGCTTCCTTAAATAATTTTCTTTTGCTGGACTCAATCATAACTAGAGTAAATTTAGTTTGAAGAAAGTTGTGACTATATTACTAAATTTATGTTAATTTCTATATAACTTGATCACCCTCGTTATATAGTAGTAAGATCAATACGTAACACAATCCACTTTTATTCCTAGAATGTAAATGTCTTTGTCTTTGAGTTCTGTCTACTGTAGTGAACAAAACGAAGAAAGAAAATAAAAGGGCAAAGTATAAAACTGATTATGTGAAAATTAATATATATATATATACTAAAAAGTTTGGAAGTAACTAAAAATTTACATTAGTTACGCCCTTAAATTTTGCCGGAAGTAATACTCCCTCCGGTCCATAATAAGTGATAAATTTGTCTTTTTATTTTGGTTCAAAATAAGTGTACATTTATATAATTAGGAAAAAAATTAATTTATTTTTACAAAATTACCCTTATATACGTATTCCAAAAAAGTTCTCTTATTCCTCACATTAAATTATGCTGCAACATTTAATTGAAGGTAGTTTAGCACACTAACTACTTTTGTCTTGAATTTAGGTATGAGGTATAAGAAGGTATAGTGCTGGTATAAAAATTTAATGTCACTTTAATACTTTGTTTGGTTAGTAGACCTGGTATAAGTTATCCCCGGATTAAAATTAGTACCGGGATAACTTATACCTTGTAGAGGATGGGGTAATTATTGTCGGGATAGCTTATACTTTCTTGTTAAAAATTATGTAATTGTCATTTTTAATACAACACACAAACAGTAGATAAAAGATAATATCAAATAATTAATCTCAGTATAACTTATCTCAGCATAAATTATATTTAAATCATATAAATTGGTCAGTTATTATGGACCGGAGAGAATATAATAAAAGTTTGAAAAAACGCCAACAGCAAGAAAAGTCGCGTGGAGAGCAAGGCAAGGGCGAAGGAGGCACGGGTGGCTGGGCAGCGCCGACGTAACAGAGGACATACGCAAAGAAATGGGAGTGAATACTGCTAGTATTTGGTCGCAGCTGTTAATCTAAGATAGGTGCGCAGTACCCAAAAGTTCGCATTTCCCAGTCTTCAAGTTAAAAGCATGTGCTTCACATAATTCACAACAACCCTAACTTTCATGTAAATTTCATGTACCTATAGTAGCAAATTCAATATTTTAAATTTATAAATTTTTATAATATGCGTAAATTAATATATAATATAATTAAGTTTATAGTCAAATAGTTTTTAAGTGTATTCCTATAATATTTTTTAAGAAGCCGAGAGTTTTTTGAAAACAATCTCTCTACCTTAATAAGATAAGTATAAGGTCTGCGTACACACTATTCTTCTCATATCCCATTTGTGAAATTGCATTCTATTTACCCTAAAATTTGGATAACGATTAAACTTATATTGTGATTTTAAGGATATGTAATTTCACTCAACACCAATTGATAAATATGAAGATAAATGATAGAATTAAATTATACGTAAAGCAAACCAATGTTCAGAAAGAACCTCTCGAACTTATAGGTGCAAGAACAGTTGAAAAATAGAACAAGCTGATAAACAATAATGTAAGCGAGAAAGAAAGAATTATATTGTTTTAATCTCTCTGAATAATGATCTTTACAAATGATTAGAACTCCCCTTTATATAGTAGAGGAATTTTACTTATGGTATAACTCTACTTACAAAAGGAAATCACATGATTTGATCTGTTCCGAGATTTACGTCGTGATCATTGACCAGTCACGTTTATCTCGCTTTTCTGTTACTATGACGTCTCCGGTCTTACTCGGTGTCTGTCTCACTTGGCTTCAATTGTTATCAATCTCGATCTTGATAGATATTTCGATCTTGAACTTGGTGCCTTATTTTCGTGATTTAATCGAAATCGACATTCGACACAACATCCTGATCTCAATCAAATAATAAAATTGGATGGGCCGATTTTAATCATATTCACACTCAATTTTTTGTTGTTATTCTTTTCTAATATATTCTTTAACAATCATGTTTGCACAATCGGCATTACAAAGGCAATAAAGATTAAGCCGCCACTAGGATCAAGCAATAAAGATTAAGCTTCGTACGTTTTTTGAGAAGTTCAACTGTATAAGAGTTATACTAACCTACCAAATTTTCTAGCCATCTAGGAAGTTAAATACTCGAGGAAAATGTCATGAGATGACTTTCTTGGACGCAAAAGGAATTGCAAACGAAAATGGAGAGTACTTTGTAGAAAATGCGACGTGTACAATGCAACCGTAAACTTTGTCCGGAGCCCCGAAATGGTTCACGTGTTGGGCTCTTCTTTGAAAGTCTCGAGGAGGCCGAGACGGTGACTGATTTGATATTTTGCCCAATTGCCATATTTCCATTGACAAGCATCAGCTATTGCTCGTGACAACCACAAATTTGTAAAAAAGCGAATATGTCATGAGAATATGTGCTCAACTTTTGGAGTTCGTGGCCCAGCTTCTCCTGCACCTCTTTTTTAGGTATCTTATTTTTTTTAAGTTGTATTTATACCGGATCTAATTAATTTAAATTTGCATCGCATAATACTCACTAAAATGATAAATAAATATTCTTTATCAGATTTTATCTGGCTTGATGTTCTATACGTCAATACCACATATGAGGAGGTAATTTGTGTGGTGTACGATTTTTGCGTGCACTAGTTATAGAAGGATCAGATTCTTCTACGTATTCTAACATCTAGTGTTTGCGGAATAATAAATACAGAAAATAAAAAATATGGAGATTTTTACGTGGAAAGCACCTGACTCAAAAAGTGAAAAATTCACGTCCTACTTTCCAGTAGGATCTTCCCAAAACTCTTTACTAAATCAGTGAGCCAAACAGCATTTACAAAAACTCTTTTGTAAACCTAAGATTACCTCTAATCCCTTGTAGCAAACTAACCTCTAGCTATTTGTGACAAACTCCAAGTTATAACTTGAAACACACAGTACTTATTATATATGCTTCTAGATAAAGCTGAAAAGGTACAAGCTAAAATCACCTACTACAAATAAACTAGACTAAAAGATAACAGTTGAAACTGGTTCTTCTAGCTAGTTCAAGTAGCTTCAGATTCGCACACTCAAATCTCACACGAACTGCTTGCAAAATTTGTCTCGCTAATTCTGCTCTCAATTCTTGCTTAACTTCTGCTTTTGTGCGTATTTGTACAATAATAACAATCTGCAATATATAGGATTAGTAGACAAGAGATTAACTAGAGTTCTAATGCTACTTTTCCTTGGTAGAAGAGTTCTAGTTAGTCTCCACTCCTCAAATTTTTCCTTATCTTTGATTATGTTCTTACTGAATAAGGAGTCCTTCTCCTTATCATTTTGTAATGTTTTCAATCAGGAGATATCTCTTATTTTACTAGATTTCGTTTATCTCTTGTATGTGCATCTCACGTGCCTTTAACTCTACTTGTGCATATGTCTGCCAATGATGGACCTGATTCATTTTTGAGTTCCTTTGTTAATCTTCAAAATCATTTAATTTCTTAGGCCAACATGACTCAAATCTAAAACCTCAATTTAAGAAAGGAGGGACCGTATCCGACCATAACCACATGATAGTGTCTCGCATCTTAAAGCAACCTATCCAATCCCTCATCTTAAATATCGGATGGAACTTTCCTAATAAAGCACCCAAAAACAAAACCTTTTCTGGTTTTGTATTAATTTAGTTTACTTTAAGAAATTTACATCTAAAATTATACTGTGACATATTGATTTCTTTGTTTATTTTGTTTTGTTTGCTTAAAAAATGGCGTTTTCCTTATTAAAAATATTTTGATATTTTAAACACAATGGTTTATAACGTGGATGGAATGAGTGAGGGAATCGACAATATTTTTATGAGTTCTAGTACGAAGGTCACAAGTGTCCTACTAGTTGGATTAGTGTCTTTCGATGATATACTATTATACACCAATTCCCAAGAGAAGGGGGACTGGAAGTACAACAACCAGTGGTAACATCTCTTCGATTGAACTGATGCCCATTCTTTATTAGGATTTCATATGCATAATTTCGTCTTTTCCTTTAGAAAATCGATAACATATTACTCTTTTCGGTTCACAATAAGTGATTAATTTATTTTTTTATTTTAATTTAAAATAAGTGACCATTTATATAATTAAGAAAAATTAATTTATTTTTTAAAAATTATCTTTATGTACCTATCCCTAAAAAGTCTTTTACTCCTCGCATTAACTATGTTGCAATATTTACTTAGGGGTAGTTTAGTCACACTAACTATTTTTGTTTAGAATTTTGTATTTTTTGAATGGGTATACTCAACGTAAATTGATCACTTATCGTGAACAGGAGAGAGTAGTTACTTTATATTTTTGTCTATGGTCCTAAAGTGGCTGTTTTTTATTGGTCATTTATTCTCAGTTCTTCCCATTTAGAATGACAATTACAAACTTGTCAAAGGTAATAAATTTTGCTACTACTCATGCCTCCTGCTCGATTTAAGTTCACTTAGTTGAGATTTGCTCACAGATTTTTTTGCTTTTTTCCCATGCTTATTAGCAATTTTTAAACGATGATTTGGATTGCTATGCTCTGCTACTCAAACTAGGTTGGTCCAAATGAATGCCAGAACTTTTTTTTTTTTTGGTTACCTAACTCTTTTGTTTTCTGATCATTCGATATTTGAAACTTACCTTGTCAGAGTACTCTTGGACAGGGGTTGGCCCCTTGAAGATGTATACTTCGGTGTTACATGTAGGGGCGCCAAACAGATGGATCGGATTGGATATGAGACGAGTCGAAAATGGATAATGTAAAAATAGATATATCCGATCTTATTCTATTTAACACAGGATAAAAAACGAGTTAACCGACGGATAATTCATATTATCCATGACTTCTTGAGTATGATCATTTTTGGAAGAATTCTTGGTCTCCCAAACTTGAGAAACCCCAATTTGAAGTTTTACAAATGTAAAAGTTAAACCCATTAGTTATTCATTTCTAAGTGGATAATATGTTCTTATCCATATTTGACCCTTTTTAGAAAATTAATTATTTAACTCATTTTTAATGAATAATATGAATGAATAGATATTTTCTTTTATCCATTTTGCAACCACTAGTTACGGGAACGTCAGCTTGACAATAAGCTTGAAAGATTTATATTTTCTTAGCTAAGGCGGGCGAGCAAGTCATGAGTCATAAATATTTACCCGTAAAACAGTGCAGTTGAATTTATACGCGATTTCTAGACAAGTGAATTAATTTGATTCTGAAACAATAGATGAATTATGTAAATATGCAATACTTAGCCTTGAGATGGAGACGAAATGACACAAATAATAGGTCCGGGAGCAGGGCTCCCAGAGTAACAACAATGAAATCAAAATGCAAGAAGTTAAGAATATATTAGCTTTGAATAGAGTGTAGCGTATGTTTGCCAAAAAATTTGTGTGTTTTACAATTATAATAGAGCTCACTATATAGTTGCACCTAGGAAACAAGGTCCTAGGATCAAGCCCTTCTTTAATGTCAATTATGAGGGCCATTGAAGAATGTGTAACAGCGGACATGAATACCATATTTTTGTAACGGTTAGTGGACTTAATGTTGTAGAATACTCTTTATTAAATTCTACCGACAAACATTTATTTCGTCTTAATGAATATCATTATCTCCGGTAACAGACAAGATAGTTGCCTTCGGTTCAGCTATCTTCTGTCTTCGGCTCCACGTACCGCTCTCTTATGCGATCTTTAAATATAACATATTTTACCCTAACAAATAGTTTCCCTACTTTTCGGTGGCATAACTTTGTGTCACTGGAAAGTTGGTAGAAACATTATTTTCGGCGGGAAATTTACTGACCCCTCTAAAATGTTTATGACGGTTGATTAGACGCATGTCTCTCCGCATTTAATGTCCCGAACACGCGCCATCCCGCGATTTAACATAACTTTTCCTGGCTATCGAGGTAATTACGGTCACGAGTTTAGCCGCCTAAACCTTTACTTATACGCATCAACCTCCTCCATTCTCACTTCATAACACTCTGAATTTTTTAAGACATTTTTTTACTCAACTCATACTTCGAATTTAACCTTTCTTTAGCTTCCTTCTTTGAGAGAAAAAATATCCCCTTGATAAAAAATGGCCTATTCTTCGAGAAAACCTAGTTCTTCAAAGAACAAAGACAAAGCTGATGATGTTGCTCCCTCTACGGTGAGTACCATCGTCCAAAAGAACCTGATTACCACCATAGACTTTAAAGAGAAGTACCTTTCTGCTTACCCTTGTACGTGGGATGTTAGTGTATACACCTCTTCTATTTGTACTTCTAGTATCCCTGCTGTGAAGGAAGACTTCTATTGTCAAGATTTGGACATCATCGCTCCTAACCTGGCAAAGTGGATAAATTTTACCCAGGAAGGGTTATACATATTTTTACACGTATCCCTTTACTTTGAGAGCGTTTTCTTTGAGCGGAGAGCTTGACTCCATCATTGTGGAGTTCTTCCTCCACTATCAAGTGTGTTTGGCACATGTAAGCCCTTCCGTGTGGAGGACAATTGCTTCTCTTCGGCGCCTGTGCCAGGAGACGAGAGAAGAGCTATCATTAGCTCGAGTGATGAACCTTTATTCCTCCAAAATCTTCCGTAGGGGAATGACTAACTTCAGCAAGCGAGGCCACCATGCACTGTTATCCAACATAGATGATGAATGAAGATTTTTCCTGATCATTCGGGTTCATCTTAATTTATTTGTACTCGGAGTAAGCATTGAGGAAACTCATTAACTTGTGCTCAGTCATTGCATCAATCATTTGGTAGATGTTTTAGTGGAAACTAGTCCTTTAGGCACGCCTTATTCAATTCTTTATAGTCTACGCACATGCAAAATGTATCTTTCTTCTTAGGAACTACTACTATGTTAGGTAGCCAGTTCGAAAACTTTACCTCTCGGATCGAACCGATATCAAGTAAGCGAGTTAGCTCTTCATTGACGAATTTATTTCTGGCCTCGGCAATCGAACATTTCTTTTCTCTTACCGGAGGGATGCTGAGATCGAAGCTTAGCTTGTGTACGTCCATTTCCGTTGGGATACCTGTCAAATCCGCATGTGACAACGCAAAACAATCGACATTAAATTTATGAAATTCATTAAACCCAGACCTGAGCCCGGGGTGTAGTTCTATCCCCAAGTGGAATTTCTTCTCCAAGGACTTCTCGAACAATGCGACTTGCTCAAGCTCTTCCGTTGTGGACTTCGTTGCGTCCGTCTCTTCTGGTATCTGGAAATACCTTGGCAACTGATAAGATTCCGACACCTCTTGCCCTAGTTCACTTCAATTGATTCGGGAGCAGGCATCGGTACTTGTAATTGATATCCCGCGTGCTCCTTCCCTTTGCTGCTGGAGACAAAAATCGCATTCACCCCCTCGCTGCCGGTTGATTGCCTTTTATCTGTTTAATCCTTTCGAGAGTTGGGAATTTCAGTAACTGATAATACGTCGATAGTACAAATTTCATCTCGTGCAACCACGACATGATAATATTGTAGCCAATATCCCCATCCACAACCTCGAAAAGGGTCGTCTTTATCACCCCCTCGGCATTTGTGGGCAGTAGGATCTTTCCTCAGGTTATCACGCTTGCGAGGTTGAACCCGACGAAGAGCTTTGTGGTCGAAATGATGCTTCCGGTAAGTTTGACTTGTTCTAATACCCTCCATTGTATAATATCGACGAAAATCCCTGGATTTACCAGAACACGTTTTATTTTAAAATCAATACATTTAAAGAAATTACAAATGTGTCATTGTGCGTAGCAACAATCCATCTGCATCTTCCTCCGTGAAAGTGATGTCGTCTTCAGCGACTTCCCGGAGCCTCTTGTTGTGGGTTACTTATACCTTCATTTTTTTTGCTGCCGAGAAGGTAACCCTGTTAATCTCCCCCCCTCCCCCCGAAAATCATGTTGTTCGTCTGACACGAGGGATTTTCTCCAGCTTTTGAGGGCTCCGTGTTATCATGGTTGCGACCGTAATTGTTTTTTGCTAGGTCACTTAAGAATTCCTTGAGATGTCCTTTTTTCAATTGCGTCGCCACCTCTTCATGCAAATGTCATCAATCTCCAATTCGGTTTTCGTTCATCCGGTGATATTCGCACCACAAATTAGGGTCCCTCTGGATGGGATCGAAACTCATCGACTTCGGGAACCGTGCTTCTTTAATGTTCCTCATAGCCGATATCAACTCTACTACACTAATATTGAAGTTGTATTCTGATAGTCTGGGGTAAGAAGGATCTCGAGAACCTAACGCTTCCATGTCATGTAATGATTTGTCGTTCCGACTTCGATCAGTTATCTATCGGTAACAAATCTATCTGCCGACCGAAAACCTCTGCAGCATCCTTCGGCCCGTTCATAGGGCAAAAATCAACCCCACGAAGATCGTCTATCTGTATCGAAATCGTCTTTTGATTTCTTTTTATTCTTCTCCCGACCTTTAATCGATGTTGGGAAGCGGAGTTGATTATCCTCAATCCTTATCTTTGACTCCTAACTAGTTGTGACCATCCACCAAAGTCGTTGTTTTGAACTCGAGCAAGCTTTCCTTCAGTTTTCGCGAAGCATCAGAACTTTTTGGATTTAAACCCTTAGCGAATGATTCAACCGCTCATTTATCTGGAACAACCGGGAGGAACATCTTTTCCTTCTGGAACCGGGTTACGAATTCACGTAGAAAGGCGAACTCTCCTTGTGTGATTTTGAATATGCCGGCCTTCCGGGCCTGTACCTTTCTGGCCATGTCATAAGCCTTAATGAAAGAATACGCGAGCAACTCAAAGGAGTCTATGAAATGCTCGGGAAACAACGAATACCACGTCAAGGCTCCCGCCGTGAGAGTCTCTCCGAATTCTTTCAGAAAAACTAATTCGATCTCGTGGGGAGCTAAATCGTTCCCCTTCACCGCCATTGTATAGATGGTAATATGCTCTTGAGGGTCCGAAGTCCCATCATATTTTGGCATGTCGGGCATTTTAAACCGTTTCGGATCAATTCGGTGCCATGCTCGGCTTGTACAACAATTGAATGTACTTCATTGAGTCAGGTCCTTTCAGCACCAGTAGTGCACCCGGGATTTGGTGCATGCATGCGTTCGCTTCCCTCATGAACTGTATGAGTTCGATTTTGAAGGGATCACTCTCTTTTTTGTGACTGGATCCGCTTCCCCCCGCCCCATCGAAGCCGACCTTGCCCCTCGGGGTGTTCTTGTCGACCCTCTGCTTTGTTTTATTTGCGGGAATACCGGGAGGAACTGGACCTTGTCGGTTCGCGTCATTGGAAGCACCCCGATAACGCCTGTTTTAGTTCTGTCATAATCTTATCCTACCGTGTGAGGTGACCTAGAACGACCTCTTGTTGCTCTTGCAGGACCCTTACCGCTTTATCGACATGCTCTATTTCAGCATAATCATGAGTCGCCCACCGACCATGTCGCGGGTACCACCTGTCGTGGACCAGTGTGGCATCGTTCCCTTCATTGTGGGTATCACTGATTGAATCGTTGTGCTGAGACTGGTTTCCTTAGGCCTCAAGATTGTGTGTGTTGTTAACATCAGTATTTGCCATTTTCTGTGATTTTTGCTAAGAACAAATAATCAAAACACGTTAGTAAAAAAGTCAAGGACCAACTTAATTACATGATTGTCTAGGCCCTACGATGAGCGCCAAACTGTTTACCTTCAAAACTGTACAGTTGAATTTATACGCGGTTTTTAGACAATTAAATTAATTTGATCATGAAATAATAAATGAATTATGTAAATATGCAATACTTAGCCTTGAGATGGAGATGGAATTGTAGAAATAATAGTTCCGGGAGCAGGGCGTTCGGGCACAACAATAATGAAATCGAATATATTAAGCTTTGAATAGAGTGTATCGTATGTTTGCCAGAAAATTCATGTTCTTTACAGTGATAATAGAGCTCATTATATATAGTTGCACCTAAGGAACAAGATCCTAAGATTTTGTTCTTCATTAAATGCTACCGGGTGGCAAGCGTTTATTTCATCTATATAAGTATCATTCTCTCCGGTAACATACATGATAGTTGTCTTCAATTTCAGCTATCTTATGTATTCGACTCCACATACTATTTTTTTATGCGATCTTTTAATATAATATATTTTTCCATATACAATAAACATATGAGTTGGTGGCCGTATTAAGAGGTGCTCTAAATAGTAGCTAGCGTTCTATAATGCAGGCACGATATATAATGCCCTATTAAACATATCTGAGCAATATCTGTTCAAAGTAGAGCCAGTACTTTATTCAAAATACAGCCAATTAATAAACGTGTTTATATTTCGTTCAAATTCTACCGCTGATTACAGTCTCTTTCCAAGATAGTCTTAGCTTGCCCCCATTACTTAAAGAAAAAGAAAAATTTTGGGGTCCCAAATTCGCAATTTATTTTACCAGGCATATACTCTATAGTTGGTGCATTGGTGGTACAGCCTATATCTCAACCGTTATTAGTGTCTCGAATAGACAACCTCGCTTTCAATGGATTATAGTGTCGCGTCGTTTAAACGTTCTTAGACATTTAAAGAGATAGCTTGTTTTTTAGACGAATTACTGCTAAGAATGGTAATATTTATACGCACATGATATTTACACCAACCCATCCAATGCTTGTCACATGTTTTCACAATCATAATTATTCTTAAATCAATGTTAATTAATACACATTCTCATCTTAATATCACTTAATTATAGTAAATTCATATAATTTGATATGAATACTTGATGTGAGTAAATTTTATTTCTAGAAGAAGCATAACAAGACAATGAGCCAAATGTGAATTAGAAGTGAAGGTTGGTTTTGATTTTTCGACAGCAAGAAGAGTCCGAAATTGAGTTTTTGAATATTCAATTAGAATAACAGTTTAGGGTGTGATTAATGCCTGGTCTGTCGGAATTGTCAACCTCCTAATAATGTTTCTTTCTCGGTAAATTCAAGCTCCATGGGTAGCAGACAGTTCAACCAAATACAGTTGGCTCGACCTGTTTAATCTCTTCTGATAAATTCATTGGTGAGCCGGTTTGACTTGTAAACCCGTTGGAGCAAAGAAAGAAAAATAGTGTAGACATCTGCTATTGATCCTCTCAGGGTTGGCTAGGGAGCAAAAAAAGCAAAAAGGTTGGGAGGTTTCAGTGTCTGGCCCCAATTAGAAGGGTTCGGTTATGACCAGAAAAAGGGAAATTAGAAAGACAAAAACGGATTTATTTCGTCCTCACCTAACAATTGCGAATGGGACATTTTTTTGCTTACCAACCTGGATTGCTGTGTACAAAAAAGCGCACCGTCCCTGTGAGGAAAATATCTGTCAAAGGGCCATTTTGATAATTGTCAAACTTTAGGGGGTAAATTTGGAAGAGCTGATAGTTTGTCTTGACGTGATTCTCTTCACTTTGATTAATGGATTCCCTTTTAAATCCTTTAAAGATCCTTCTCTCTTCCCCCCCCCCCCCCCCCCCCCCCGGGTCGGCGCAACCAAGTTTAATTTTAATCCGCTGTATTAATATTAAAAGCTAGAGTAATTTTTAACATTAATTGGCTAATTTCAAGTTGTATAACTCTTGAATGCACTTTGTCAAATGGTGCAAAGCTTGACACACAATGTAACCCACCTTCAAATATTAGTTTAAGGGTGGTTTGGTTTGAGATATAATGAATTATAATTATGGGAAAAATTATGAGATCATTTATTCCATGTTTGGTGCAATATTGGATTCCGGTATTAGTGATTCTCAAATTATTTATACTCCAATTATGATATTATTTTTATTTATTTGTGAGATAATAATAGAGAGATTTGCCCTTTTATAAGGTTAAAATTGAAAATAAAAGTTAAAAACGAATATTTGGTTTAACCTTATTCTCAATTTTTACCTTATATTTCTTTAAAAAATTTGGGAGAAAAAGCTTTGGGAGAAGGGTAGATGTATAATTTTGTTGTCCTATCCCAAAATTAGTACACCCAATATCAACTAATATTGTTATTTTTTTGCTTATTCTATTTTTTGGTTGTCTTTTTCAGTGTCATTCAAGGGCTTTGGTTCTTGAGTGCCATATTTATATACAGTAGATTTTTGTATATCTTCCTCGGAACCTTTCTCCCAATATCACAATCTTCTTCTTCGCCAACCTTATCTCTCTTTTTCTTGTTATCAACCTGTTAAAAGCTCAAATATTTAAGTTATTTCTTGGACTTGTAGAGATAGAGAGAAAGAGAGTGTGTGTCTATCAAAAATGGAAGCTGTTCTACAAACAAAAGGGCTTCTTTCTCTTCCTTCAAAACCCAAAACTAGAGCATTTTACCCTTTACCTCAAGGTGGTTTAAGGAACAGATTCAATTCTGTTAATTCTCTTAACGCTAAACCCCTTGAAGGATTATCTCTATCTTTATCGTCTGATGGTTTCCAAAAATTTCAAGGCTTTGCTAAAAAGCCACAATTGATTAGTCAAAAGAACAGATTTTTTCCAGTTTGCAAAGCAGAGGCTGCTGCTGCAGCTGATGGGGTGCCACTTTTGGGAGAAAATGAGTCACCTAAATTCATGGGAGTTGAGCTTGTGACTCTCAAGAAAATTATTCCACTTGGGCTTATGTTCTTTTGTATTTTGTTTAATTACACAATATTGAGAGATACTAAGGATGTTTTGGTTGTAACAGCTAAAGGGTCAAGTGCTGAGATTATACCTTTCTTGAAAACATGGGTGAATTTGCCTATGGCTGTAGGCTTCATGCTTTTGTACACAAAGTTGGCTAATGTGTTGTCAAAGCAGGCTCTTTTCTATACTGTGATCCTTCCCTTTATTGCTTTCTTTGGGGCATTTGGGTTTGTTTTGTATCCCCTTAGCAATTACTTTCACCCCACAGCCCTTGCTGATCAACTTTTGAACATTCTGGGTCCAAGGTTTCTTGGACCAATTGCTATATTGAGGATCTGGAGTTTCTGTTTGTTCTATGTCATGGCTGAACTTTGGGGAAGTGTGGTGGTTTCAGTTCTTTTTTGGGGGTTTGCTAATCAGGTAAATATATGTTCATCCTCATCCTTTCATGGATCCTTTTTAGAATTATTAATTATTATTCCAGTTTGGGTGTCATGCCTCTCTACCCTTTTCGGGTAGGGCTAAGGTCTGCGTACACTCTACTCTCCCCAGACCTCACTTGTGGGATTTTACTGGGTATGTTGTTGTTGGGTGTCATAACTTGGTATATTCCATTTATATATGCTGTTTGCCTGAATTTTGAGACTCCTAATGTCCTTTTTAGTCTAGGATAGTAAATAGATTTCATGCAAATTGCACATTGAGCTTTTGGTATAGGTGTCCCGGGACTAATAATCTACGAAGAAAGGAGGGGGAATGAATCATTTTTTCCGCTTTTTCATTTTGTTTCAAGGCCCCATCGTCGAAAGAACAAATCAGGAAATAGTCAATTTGATGAATATTCATTTTATACGGTCTCATCTTTATCACACTTCATTTGTGCATTAGTAATCATTTCCATAGTTATATGATCTTAGATTCTTATATTTATTTAAGCAGTGGAAAATAGTATTTAGACTTTTCACCTCTTTGTTTATCCATGAGTTCCTGAAACTGCTGCACTTTAGGGTGATATGAACTCTCTTTAAACTGATATGCCGGGAACAGGTTAATGTTAGGGATTGGATGGTACAACATTTTTTCTTCATTATTCTCTTTTGGCAATGGGTGTTGGCTCCAGGAATTGGGTTAGGAAGGGTGCAAGGTTATGATAGTATTTACTGGTTTAAGATTTGTTCACTATGGAGTTCGCGGTATATCTAGCTTTAAGGCTGGTGACTGGTCCGTTTATGTTGCAATTTTGCTCATAAATTGCTAATGTGTCGGCTACACTTTGTTGTTATTGTTTACATCTTGTCTAAGTTCTGTCTTTTTTGTCTCATAGCCAGTTGTGAAAATTCGCTGAGGTTTCAGTTTATCACCTGCTCTTTCCGTTTTCATTTGTTTGAAAGGCCAGTTATCAACTGGGGAAATCATCTGTGCATCTTGATTATCATTGCCTTTAGCCTTATTTGGGGAAAATAGCTATTTTTGAGCCGCCATTGAATATTTTGGGATGCTTTTATTTTTGCAGATTACAACAGTTGATGAGGCTAAAAGATTCTATCCATTATTTGGACTTGGAGCAAATGTTGCTCTTATTTTCTCTGGTCGTACAGTGAAGTACTTCTCTAATCTGAGAAAATCGTTGGGTCCTGGAGTTGATGGTTGGGCCGTCTCTTTGAAAGCAATGATGAGCATTGTAGTGCTGATGGGGCTTGCGATCTGTGGCATTTACTGGTGGGTGAATCACAACGTTGCTCTACCGAACCGTAGCAAGAAGAAGAAGGTAACCAGCAATTTGCTATTAATTTCCTTCAAGTGGCTACAATACAAAAAAGAAAATAGTAGTCAGCAAAAGGACCTATGATTTTTGCACCCCATTCATCAGTTAGTTCCAGTGAGATGCTTGACCTCTTTCTTTTCTTGATCACGGTTCATTGATAATCTAATAAAGTTCTACCTCTCAGATTAAATTATTCAAAATCACTTTCACATTGAAGGATCACGCTTATGGTATTAACATTTTCTAAATAAAATGTATTTTTGCAGGAGAAGCCTAACATGACCACGATGGAGAGCTTGAAATTTTTGGTCTCTTCAAAGTATATCAGGGATCTTGCAACATTAGTCGTAGCATACGGCATAAGTATCAACCTTGTTGAGGTTACATGGAAATCGAAGCTCAAAGCTCAGGTAAATTATAACTAGGTGTGATGCTTTGTCTGGACTCCAGTTTGTTTCTCATTTTAACATGCAGCATCTTTTTCACACTCTGTCCTTTACTCAATCTGCAGTTCCCAAGCCCAAATGAATACTCTTCTTTCATGGGCGACTTCTCTACTGCTACTGGGATAGCAACTTTCACGATGATGTTGTTAAGCCAGTGGATCTTTGACAAATATGGTTGGGGTACAGCAGCTAAGATAACACCCACGGTCTTGCTTCTTACTGGTGTTGGATTCTTCTCCCTGATTTTGTTTGGTGATCCCCTTGCCCCTGCTCTTGCCAAGTTTGGGATCACTCCTCTTCTAGCGGCTGTCTATGTGGGTGCTATGCAGAACATTTTCAGTAAGAGTGCAAAGTACAGTTTGTTCGATCCTTGCAAAGAAATGGCCTATATTCCTCTGGATGAGGACACCAAGGTATATACTATTTACTGTGTCTAAAATTGTAGTGACTCGATGCCCTGTGGTGCTGTAATATTTGTGCCTTCATCTAGGAATTGAATGCATTAAACATGTATATATCTATAGCCTTTAAGAAGGGGTACCTTGGAGCCACGGTAAAGTTGTCTCCATGTGACCTATAGGTCACGAGTTCGAGCTGTGGAATCAGCCACTGAATCTTGCGTCAGGGTAGGCTGCCTACATCACACCCCTTAAGGTGCGGCCCGTCCCTGCACCCTGCGTGGATGCGGATGCTTCGTGTATCGGGCTTACCCTTTTGTATATGTAACCTTTAAATAGTTGATGATCGCATATATTTATGATGGTATTTGTGACTGACAAATACCTCTGTCCGGGCTTTTATAACTGGAAAATCGTGATGTTATTTGGCAGCCAGTTGTTTCCTGAAAATTAAGCTCAAGCATTTTTCTTATAACAGGTTAAAGGGAAGGCAGCAATTGATGTTGTCTGCAATCCACTGGGAAAATCTGGAGGAGCCTTGATACAACAATTCATGATTTTGACTTTTGGTTCGCTTGCCAACTCAACTCCTTACCTTGGAGGTGTGCTACTAGTGATTGTACTTGGATGGTTGGGAGCAGCCAGGTCTTTAGACGGCCAATTCACTGCATTGCGTCGTGAGGAAGAGCTCGAGAAGGAAATGGAGAGAGTAGCAGTGAAGATCCCTGTTGTGTCACAAGATGAAAGTGGAAATGGTTCTCTTACAAGTGACTCGTCGTCACTGAATCCCACGGGAGGTGACTCAGCCGGTGCATCATCTGAACCTTCCTCCCCAAGGAATGTGTAATTTTGCTGTTATATCACCTGCAAAGCAGGTGGAATATGAAAACAAAATAGCAGATGCATGTCGGTTGCAGGTTCAACTATTCAATGAAGTTTTCAAAAAAATTTCTTGTTTGTAGGAATTTGTTCTTACTCGATAGGAATAAATACGAATAGAAGGACAAGAATGTCACTGACTTGGCTGCCCTTAGATGTTGTAAGCTTATTGGAGTAGTTCCAATCATTCAGCTTTATAGCTCTCATGATATGAAAGTGCTATTTGCTGCTAACTTGCTGTGTAGTGAACACTTTGAGAAGAATCTTCGACTGATGTGTGGAAAGAAAAGCAGGATAATTCTGTGCAAACTCTTCTACATGTTTATTCTTAATCTGAAACGTTTAGTGCTGGTTTTGCTTTTGGTTAGCCTTCATTTTGACTTCGCATGTTCTGATTAAGCCTCTTAACCAGGAGGGGTATTACATGTTCTGCGTAACTGGTAAAGTTGTTGCCATATGACCAAGAAGTCTCGGGCCGTGAAAATAGTCTCTTGCAGAAATGCAGGGTAAAGCTGTGTTCAATAGACCTTTGTTATCGGGTTATCTGGCTCTTCCTCGGATCCCGTGCATAGTGAAAGTTTAGTGCACCGGGCTGCCCTTTTATTTTCTGATTAAGCAACAGTCTGACAAAATTGAAATTGTATAGCAGGATTAACATCCAATTTTACTCTGCTGCTCTTTTAAATTTAGTCACATCGGTAAATTTGTGAGAAGATATCAAGTGAACAAACTTAGAAACTTCCTTTCCCTTTATAAACTAGAACTAAAACCAGAATACTTGTGAGAAAATAACAACGTGAACCAACTTCCCTTGTCAAAACTACTTAAAAATTTGATGAATTATGGTCCAAAAAAAAACAACCCAATATTGCAGTCACATGTTCTAAACTGTTCGTTAGAAATACAGATTGGAACTATCGTATAATCCTAAATGAGGCAGAGTGTGTAATCATTGTCCATTCGTTCCTCATCGCTCTCAATTTTCTCACATCATATTAATTATCAACTGCAGCCCTACTTATTATTGCGGCAGTACTCTTCCCATCACTATAATCTTTTCTTTGCACATTATATCCAATTTGCAGCGAGCAAGACAGAAAGAAATAAAGAAGCCAAGGGTGTGGGGATAGCTAAGGAAGACAAGTAAATTTAATGCAATTATTCCGTTGGGTAGTGACATATCATGGCTTCTTCTCTGCTGCATAGAGAACAAAATTCATAAAACTCTCACATGAGAAAGGAAAATTACATGAACCTATATATCTATTTCTTTTCAATAACCATCCCCCTTTCTCTCTTGGTTTCATTATACATGACATATTTTATTCGATATGGAATTTAAGTAACAATAGAGTTTTGGTACTTACAATTTTAACATGCTATGTTATTTGTCCGACTATAAAAGTATATTATATATTTAGGTTAAAAATGAGAATATTAAAGTAAATCTTTTCAGATATAATAAAAATTAATATTTCTTATATCCCAATTTATGTGGCGGAGCTCGGATTTCGAGAGTTAAACTTTTTAATTTTGATCATGAATTCGAATAATAGAATCTTTAAGTTTTTTGAAATAAAATTTTTATTTTTGGAAACACGTAAAATACTATAAGTCACAATAATTAACAATTTAAAATATCTAAAAGACATATGAAAGAAATATGATCAAATAAAAACTCGTTTGACTCTCGAAATCGGAATGCCCGCCACGTAATTGGAACAAAGAAAGTAAAACACACTCAAAAGTAAAGAATTTCACATTAAAAAGAACAGATGAAGTATTTCTTATCCCTCCTTTTCTACCCCTCACTCGTCACCCATGTTCAAGGCACTAACGGTAAAGAACAATTCTGCACAAATCTCTATCAAACAAACCATCATCCAAGGGTATTCTTGTCAAAAGCTAATAAAAACAACCTTGTCAATATTATGTGGTGCTGTCACCCCTAACAAATTTTTATCTACTAGAGGTAATAACCTCACGTAAAAACAAGAAAAAAATCCCTGGTCAGAAATTTTCTTCTTCTATATGAATTACTAGCTAGTATTACTCCATTGTCCACATAAACTCTAAAAATGAAGAAGCTAACCTTGCTGGAACCAATAAATTTTCCGGGCAAATCTACTCATTTCTCGGCCGAATGTTGGTTCGACGACACATGTATCCTCGACATGGACTACTTTGTCAAAACACTTTCCGGCATTAAAGCTAAAGGTGTTCGTCCTGAGCTTATCGGCTCAATTATTACTCACTATGCTTCTAAATGGCTTCCTGACCTTTCTACTGGAGAAGGTAAGTAGTTATAAAAATTCTTCTAACATGTACCTAGTCTATAGTACATGTACCTTAGTTTGATTCTAGATTAATGTACATGGGATGAATCTAGTTTATTTTTGAAACAGGTTCAGAAGTGTTAAGCCCAAAAAATTTCGAAGACTCACCGGAAAGTGTCACGGCGTTATGGATGAAAAAGAGATTCTTTGTAGAAACTTTGGTCGGAATTCTGCCGCCGGAGAAAGATTCAATCCCTTGCAATTTCCTCTTGCGGCTGCTGCGGGTTGCCAACATGGTTCAGGTTGAGCCGAGTTACAGGACAGAGCTAGAGAAAAGGATATCGTGGCAACTGGACCAGGCTACTTTGAAAGAGCTAATGATTCCGTCTTTTAGTCACACGTGTGGGACATTGCTTGACGTTGAGCTTGTTCTTAGGTTGGTTAAGAGGTTCGTGAATTTTGATGAAGCTGTAAGAAGTGGAACAGCTTTAATTAAGGTAGCGAAACTTGTGGATAATTACTTAGCTGAAGCTGCTGTTGATGCAAACTTGACATTGTCGGAGTTCATTGCTCTTGCTGGTGCATTTCCTGAACATGCTCGGGCTACAGATGATGGCTTGTACAGAGCCATTGATACATATCTCAAAGTAAGTACCAAATCTTCTTCTCTTAGCACTTAATTAATGACCATTAATTCTTTAATGACAACATATTTTGGCTTTTTGGTACAACAACAAGAAATATCAAGTATAAATAGAATAGTGTGTACGCAAAACTTAACAATATTTTAACTTTTTTGGCGACTGTAGCAGTTATAGCTGCATCCCAAAAATTTCTGTTATTGTGGCTAAAGTGTCGACTGTCGGTCATGATTTTCTTTTCATATTTAGGTAAGTGCATTTCGTAGTGACTTACTAGTACTAAATTTGTATAAATTGGTCACGAGAATTTTTCTTCCCAACCAAAAGAGCATGGTGGGGGGAGGTGGGTTATTAGTTGTAAAAAAGGAAAATGACCGATGGAGTTGCTATTTGGTTAGATTAGGTCACGAGTTTTGGCATTGTCCCTACTATGAGATTCCCAATGCCAAAAAGTCCAAGTAGAGAAGGTACAACAGTGCAAGTATTGTTGAAATTTCTCCGGACAATAGAGAAAACCATTGCTATTCCAAATTTGGCTTTTCTTGTGTCCGCTCATACCTCTTTGGTAAAAGTATTGCCTGGAGTTTGAGGAGAAAAATGAAGCAATAATCTTCATTATTGGATTTAGTATTTCTAATTTTAGAACTACCCTTTTAGCTTCAGCCTATGTCATCAATCATGGAAGAAAATGTTTTCCTTCAAACTGTACAAAACAAGTCGCGGGGATTAATTAGTGCTAATAGTTTGTTAGCGCCTAATTAATTACACATTGTTAGGTAGCTAAGTGATTTAGTATTGAAAATAGAGAGCTAATGTTTTGTGCACGGATGATGTGTAAATACTTTTTACACTATCTCTAGGTTTAAGTTGATTTATAGTAACATGTACTAACTTCTATATATATCAAGCCTGATATGATAATCTAAAAGCAATAAAGTAATAACGTGTTATAACCGACTGATACTGCAAACTATTTCCATTTACAGGCGCATCCCGGAGTGACAAAACAAGAAAGAAAAAGTCTATGCAGATTGATTGATAGCAGAAAGCTATCGCCAGAGGCATCCCTACATGCAGCACAAAACGAACGTTTGCCCGTTCGAGCAGTAATTCAAGTACTGTTATCCGAACAAACCAAACTCAACAATAACAAGCAGCAAATTGATTGGAGTGGTTCGTTTATAAGTGGAACCCGAAGCCCCAACGCGGGGATTAATGATCAGCCTCCAGCTCGGTGTATGTCAAAGCGCGAAATGAACGTTCAGCAGATGGAGATAAAGAGGCTGAAAGAAGATGTCCTTAGGCTACAGAGTCGGTGTATGACAATGCAAGCACAGATTGAGAAGTTGCTGGAAAAGAAAAGAGGCAGCAGCTTCTTTAGTTGGAAGAAGATTATTGTACCTTCTTTAATTAAGCATGATAAAATTGGAGATGTTGATAGAGAAACTGATGTGGGATTTATGGGAAGACAAACTCCTGTGGATATGAAGACCAGACTTGTTCGAGGCAGAACACCTAATAAGTGGAGGAAATCTTTGTCTTGAGACACAATTTTAGTGTTGAATTTGGAATAGGTGCAGGTTATCAATCAATGCAAGATTAAAACTCACTACTAAAATTCATAACCTTAATTGTTGTTCTCTCTTCCTACTCCGTATCCTAGTAAAAGGGGGGGAAAATTAACGTGTACTTTATATTTATATTAAAGATACGTGTGTATCTGAATTTGCTCTTCTGTCAAAGGGATAGTAATTCCACTCTTGATAACACTATTATTGCACTTTCGCTTATCCAATGTATTAATCACTAATTCTTGTACGTAGCAGAAATTTAATAGATTACGTTGCGTCAAATGTGCAATACTGTCTAGCTAAGAATAATTTAAGGTGTTACTCAGTGAGACATCGGGCTATGTTGGTCTTCAAGAAACCGCTGGGCGTGTTTCGAAAAATAATTCATGCCATAGCCCAATTGTTCGCAACTTCCATGCTAGACCAAAAATAAGAGGCTAAATCTCTAATTGATTTTTTCAAAAATAAGGAGCTTTACACAAGTAGCCAATGATTCATTATTTTTTTTAGCTGGTATATATTGATTATAACTGATCATACGCAGTTATATACATATTATACATGAAATGTACATATATATTATAATTTTATTGATTATTTTTAGTTTAAACAATTGGATAAATGGTGATTTAGATGATTTTTCTTAAGAAATTATCATAGAAGATAATGCTTTTAAAATGATATAATTTAAGCGCATACTATAATACGACCCTCCTTACTATCACCATTGGATAATCAATTTTCTATCCTACAATTATATATGTGCAGATTTCTTGGTGACATGATGGAGTATTTTGCTTCTAGTCCCAAACACAAACTTAGTGGCTAGTCATGTAATAGGCCATTGTATTTATTTTGGCTATCTTTGTAAATATTGTTTCAGCTTGTTCTAGTTAGTGTATTAGTTAGGAGGCAGATTTTGTTATATTGGGTACTCGACGGAGGCGAACTATATAAATATACAGTATTGGATCTAGAAGGATCCATCATGCATTTTCCTCTCATTCGTTTTTCTCAGATGAAAGTATTCTTCTCTCTCTCTCTCTCTCTCTCTCTCTCTCTCTCTCTCTCTCTCTCTTTGTTTTGAAAACCCGCCTAATCAAATTTTCTCAAATTGCTCGATCTAGAATGTTATCATGGTATCAGAGCTATTGTTTCTGACTTGATTCATGGCTCCTCATCGTCCGATCTTACCCCGCATTCGTTTTGTTGACGTTTGGAAGTTTTTCGGCCATTGTTGTTTTCTTTGAGATTCGAGTTGACTATTTGTTTTTGCTGTTTTCATCAATTTGTGGACTTTCATCTTATCGTTTGGGTCATTTTTCGACGTATTCTCTCCTATTTTGTCATAATTTGCACGGTGAAAGTGTTAGGTTTTTTTACTCGACTTTGACCGGGTGATAGTATCAATCCTAAACTTGTTTGATCAGAGTACGTTTTTTCTTTTGTTATAATATTTTCCGATTTCACTAGTTGTGTATTAATTGAGCTTTGTAATGGGAACACCTGATATCTTTTCCCCCCGATCCTTCCAGTCCTTTGTTTGTCCATTCCTCTGACATTCCCGAAATCTCTTTAGTTCTTGTTCCCTTTTCGGGGAATGACTTTGGGAGGTGGAAGAGGAATATGATAGTTTCCTTGTCCGCAAAGAATAAGATAGTCTTTATGATGGTACATGCACTAGGCCAAGTACCATAGACCTCAAAAGAAAATATGGGATAGGTGCAATAATATGGTAATTTCATGGCTGACCAGTTATCTTCTCCTAAAATAGAAGAAAGTGTGCAATACTCGGAATGTCACGACCCAAAATTTATTAAGGCCGTATAGCATCGGATACCACTATCAAGCAAGCCAACAATAAATACTTAATTGGATTCTCATTTTATTAATTTTGAAATCATATTTTTCTTTGATTTTAATAGTAAAGAATGGGGCTTTACAGAGTAAATAATAATACTTTTAACCATTTCAGTATAGAACAACCCATAATCATCCCAAACCCGGTGTCACAGGTGCATGATAATTTAACTAGGAATATAAAATAAACTACAACAATTGTCCGGAATACAAATTGGATAGGAAAAATATAAATACTCTGAAGGAGACTCTGCTGGCTGCGGGTCGACATATGAAGTGCAGCTCACCTAGGTCCCCGCATGTATACACGCCTATGCTATCACCGGGCTTTTAGACATATACGTACCTACACAAAAATGTACAACAAATGTAGTATGAGTATGTAAGAAATGTGTACCCAGTAAGTATCTAGCCTAACCCCAGAGAAGTAGTGACGAGGGGTCGACATTGACACTCACTAGTGGTCCAACAACATAAGGTACAGTAAAGAGATAAAAATGAAATAAACCAGTATAAGTCATGTGGTACAAATCCCCTCTTCACGAGGAACTCAAGCTCTTTATTAGAAATTTCCTCCTTAACCTGAGCATATTTATAGATATAGTGGATCTCGTCGAGTATCTTACCATAATTTAGATCCAGGAACATACAGAATCACTGGATTCTTGCCAAGTTTTACGCACGATTTCATGAGGATAAGATATAGAAAATATCGAGGCGTATGACCCGATCCAATATAATAATAAAATTGTGCACTGCCAAGGGTCGAATGGCGCGAACCATAGATGCATCTATTCACCTGTCGAGGCTAACGACCCGCTCCATGAGAGTGTGGTGCATATATCCTGCCGAGGCGAACGGTCCAATCCCATTAGAATAGGAAGTGTTGATGGGTCCTTGACCCCACTCACGAATGAACGTGTGAGTTGAAATTTCTTTAGTGAAAACCTTTAAATGAAACACATATATTCATATCAGAGACATGCCATAAGAGGTGGAATAATATCTGTTGGCTAATCATGAACCCGTGAAGTCTCTGCAATAGCAAGTCTAGTCTCAAATAGAATGTAAACCAGGGGAAATTAATACGCGAGAGACTACTCAAATAGTACGGCTACAACATGATATGAACCTAAGTCTACCCGAACAATAACATGAATTCAACTGCGTACGGGCTCTCATCACCTCGCGCGTACGTAGCCCCCACAACAAGTAGCACACATTGAATATATCACCATGGGTAATTTTCCCCTCACAAAGTTAGACATGAGACTTACCCCGTCTCAAAGCTCACTTTCCAGTCCAAAATTATGCTTTCAATCCTCAACTCGGAGCCAAACGAACCGAAGCTAGTCAAATGATATATAAAATAGTCAATACATGCTCAAGAGTTTACACCCGAACCATTAAGTTGATTTTTTTATCCAATTTGAAAAATTCTAAAATTTACCCCAGGGCCCACATGCCTCGGTTCCAAATTTTTTTGAAGATAAACATTACCCACAACATTATGAACTCAATTATATGATTTACTCTCAATCTCATACTCAAATTCGTGGCCAAAATCCAAAAAAAAAAAATAACTTCTAGGCTTTCTACCAAAACCCCACAATTTCTACTAATTTTCATGCTTTAATCCTTATACAACCATGTATTTTACTTGCAATAGGTGGGAATCACTTACCTTGACATAGATGACGAAAATCTCCCTTCCAAGAGCTCCAAAAATTACCGAACCAAATGAAAAATGGAAGAAAATGAGTTAAGTCTCGTCTTTTAAAAACCCTTCTACCCAACGACTTCTCGCACCTGCGGTATTCCAGCCGCACTTGCAGAAAATCATCACAGGTGAGGTTCCCTCCCAGCCATGCAAAATCCACTTCTGCGGTCGACCACGCGTTTCTGCGCCTTCGCACATGCGGATTCCTTTCCGCTTTTGCGATCCAGCTCTTTCTCTCACGTTTCGCTTCTGCGGAGCTTTCTGCGCACCGGCGGGCTCGCATATGCGGAAAATCCTCGCATCTGCGACCATCTCAGGTTCGTCCAAATGTCTCTTCTGCGGCCCTTTTCACGCATGTGCGATTGCACCAGATATAAGATGCCTTAGCACATCTTCCAAGTCCAAACTCGACCCATTGCCCATCCGGAATTCACCCGAGGCCCTCGAGAGCTCAATCAATTATACCAACACATACTAAAACACCACACGAACTTAGTAGAGCCTTCAAATCTCATCAAACAACGCTAAAACCACGAATCGCACCCCAATTCAAGCTTAATAAACTTTGGAACTTCAAACTTCTACATTCGATGTCGAAACCTATCAAATCATGTCCGATTGACCTAAATTTTTGCACAAAGATCTCATTCAACATTACGGACTTACTCCAACTTCCGAAATCAGAATCCGACCCCGATATCAAAAAGTCCACTTCCAGTCACACTTCTCAAAACCTTTCAAATTTCTAACTTTCGCCAAATGACTTCAAAATGACCTACGGACTTCCAAATCCATTTTTGGACATACGCCAAAGTCCAGAATCATCATACGAACCTTTTAGAACCTTTAAATTCTGATTCCAAGGTTGTTTACTCAAAAATCACGCTCTAGTCAATTCCTCCAACTTAAGGCTTCCGAAATTGTAATTCTCTCTCCATATCAACTCCGTACTTTCCGAAATTCAATTCCGACACGCGTACAAGTCATAATAACTGAAGTAACACTGCAAAGGCTTCATACTACCGAATGAAACGCTATATCTCAAAACGACCGATCAGATTGTTACACTGAAATTGCTCAAAGTATTTGGACTCAGCTCCAAGCTAGACACGAGACTGCAAATAGGGAAAAGATTTTGGACTTAAATGAGAATTAGCCTATAATTCCCAGGGAGCACTGGACATAGTTTCCTAATTTAATAAATTTAAGAAATTATGGGATGAACTAGGGGTCATTTTGAGTTGCACACTAAATTGCATGTTGATTTTGGTGATTTTCTCCCTACACTTGAGTCTTATAGAAGTATAGTGGGGAAGTTGCCCTTTCTCACCCACACTAGACCTGACATTTGTTTTGTTGTTCAACACTTGAGTCAATTTCTAAAATCTCCTAGGGTCCCTCATATGTCTGCTTCCCTCTCTATGTTCTGAGATATTTCAAGGGCACTATGGATCTGAGTTTATATTATTCTGGTTCTCTTGACTTCTCTATCACTGCATATTCAAACATTGACTATGCTGCTTGTCCTGATAGTAGGAAGTTTGTCACTGGATTTTGTATTTTTTGGGTGGTAACCTCATTAGTTGGAAGTCCAAAAACAACCTGTTGTTTTCACTATCTTCTACTAAGGCTGAACACAGGGCTTTGAGCAAGGTGGTTGCTGAGTTGACTTGGTTTGCAGGCTCTTGAATGATTTTGTTGTTCATGTTATGCTTTATTTTTATGTCTTTTGTGATAATCAGACTTCCTTGCATATAGCCAGAAATCTTGTCTTTCATAAACGAACCAAATATATTGAGGGCGATTGCCACTTCATTAGGACCAAGCTTGGTGATGTGCTAATTCAATTATTTCATGTTTCTACCATCATGCAGTTGGCTGATCTATTCACCAAACTTTTGCCTGGCAATCTTCACCATCATTTCTTATCCAAATTGCATGTGGTTTCCCCTTCCAACTTGAGGGTGTTGACATGATGGAGTATTTAGCTTCTAGTCCCAAACACAAACTTAGTGGCTAGTCATATAATGGGTCATTGTATTTATTTTGACTATCTTTGTAAACATTGTTTTAGCTTGTTTTAGTTAGTGTATTAGTTAGGAGGCAGATTTCATTGTATTAGGCCCCCGACTGAGGCCCACTATATAAATATACAGTGCTGGATCTAGAAGGATCCATCAGACATTTTTCTCTCATTTCATTTTTCTCAAATGAAAGTGATACAAAAGGCAATGAAACAGTAAAAGAAGAAAAGGAAAACTGCACAAAAATGGAAAAAGAAGGAAAAAAAGGAGAAAAGATAACTAGGGCATAAAATAGGAAGATTCTTATCTCATTGCTTTGTACTAGTACTGATAATTACAATATATAGGGTGAGTGAGAGGGTATTCCTCTACTGACACTCGATCCCCTTCCTTACTAGACTAATAGGACCTCCCGTATAAAGGACAAAGAAAATTACGGGGTCAATGTGTAATACCTAAAAGTTATAATTTAAAACTAAGCTGGACTAAACTGTCATTTTTTAAAAGAAGCTCACAGCTTCTTATTTAACTAACTTAACTGTCGCGCACTCTTTCTAAAGCGTGAGGTACTACTGATGCAAGCTGCCTCGTATCAGATCCCCGTTGTCAAAATCTTCCTTGTCCTCAAGAAAGAAAAGTAGGAAACCTGGTCCTAAGTGAATGATAGTCCTCCCAGGTAGCTTGGTCAGGTTTTGTCTAGTCCCATTGAACCAAAACTTGAGTGAAAGAGTTGTTCCCTTTTTAGATCAGTCTCCTGTCTAAAATCTATTGAGGCTGGAGGGAGTAAGGGCAGGCGATGTCAATGACTGGGGGATGAGAGATTTTATCAGGGAGTTTGTGGCAAGGTTTAAGCTGAGATACATAGAATGTGGGGTGGATGAGGAGCTTAGGTGGTAGAGATAGTTTGTAGGCTACTGGTCCAATATTTTGCAAAATCTGGTATGACCCATAATATTTGGCTAAAAGTTTAGAGAAAGGAGAGCCAGACATGCTTATCTGTCTGTATGGTTGGATTTTGAGGTATACCCATTCTCCTGTCTTGAACTGCCAATCAGACCTGTGTTTGTTGGCTTGTGTAGTCATTCTCTGTTGTTCTCTCTGTAAATGGTACTTCATCAATAGAAACTTGAACTCCCTAGTGAGCAAACTCCTGTCAACCTCTTCCATCATAGAGTCTCTTGCCATGTAAGGTAGATGAAGTGGAGGGGGTTGTCCATATAGGGCTTCATAGGGTGTGGTCTGAATAGAGGAGTGAAATGTGGTATTGTACCACCACTCAGCAGCAACCAAAAAGGAAAACCAGTCCTTTTGGGAGTCATAACAAAAACACCTGAGATATGTCTCCAAACACCTGTTAACAACTTCTGTCTGCCCATCGGATTGGGGGTGGTAGGCAGTGGAGGTGCTGAGGGTGACACCATGCATAGAGAAGAGTTCTTGCCATAGTTTGCTAGTAAAGATTGGGTCCTTATCACTGACTATTCCTCTGGCATCCCATGCAGCTTGAAGACATGATCCATGAACAATTTGGCAATGTCACTAGCTGAATAAGGGTGTGAGATTCCAACAAAATGAGCATATTTTGTTAGCTTGTCAACTACAACCCATATGACAGATTTGCCATGAGATTTAAGGAGTCCCTCAATGAAGTCCATACTAATGCTACTCCAAGCTAGGGAGGGTAGTTTGAGGGGCTGGATCAATCCTGGATAAGGGGTAGTCTCATACTTGCTTCTTTGGCAAGTGTCACATTGCTTTACTTGTGTCACAACATCATCCTTCAGACCTTTCCAATAGAACAGTGCAACAACTCTTCTATAAGTGTGATCAATTCCTAAGTGACCCCTATGTATTGAACTGTGCCACAACTGGATAATATCTTTCCTTAGTTGCTCATCAGGACCAACTACCAATTTCCCATGTGTTCTAAGTTGCTCATGCACAAATGAGTAACCATTTATCTCAACAGTTCCTAGTTTCAGCTCATTAATCAAGTTGGTGAGTTCAACATCAAGGGTCCAGCTGTGAATGATGAGGCTCAGAATGTCAGTTTTTACTGTGGACAAGGTCAGTGCAACCAACTCTATTAAAGGTATTCTGGATAAGGCATATGCTGCCTTATTCTCTTTGCCCTTTTTGTACTCAATTGTGAAGTTATACTGCATAAGCTTAGTGATCCATTTGAGTTGAGACCCTGTGTGCAAATTCTGTTTCAAAAGGAATTTGAGGGCCTTCTGATCTGTTTTCACAGTAAAAGGCCTACCTGTTAAGTACTGAGCCCATTTGTTCACTGCCATCACCAAAGCTAGGAGCTCCTTGTCATAAACAGATAGGGATTGGTGTTTTAGTGACAACCCTTTACTTAGGTAGGCAATTGTTTGACCCCTTTGCATCAAAACATCTCCAATACCCAAACTACATGCATCAGTTTCCACCACAAAGGGAATGGAAAAGTCAGGCAGGGTTAACACAAGGGCAGTAGTTAAGGCTTACTTCAACTTGTTGAAAGCCTCAGTTGCCTTGCAAGACCAGTGAAAGTTATCCTTCTTGATTAGATCAGTGAGTGGCTTGCTCAGGATTCCATACCCCTTGATGAACCTCCTATAGTATCCTACTAATCCTAGGAAACCTCTCAGTTGTTTGAGGTTAGTAGGCTGAGGCCAGGCTTGGACAACTACTATTTTCTTGGGATCAGTGGCCACACCATCAGCAGAAATGTAGTGGCCTAGGTACTCAATTCTGTCAGTGGCAAAGACACACTTGCTCTTTTTGGCAAAGAGTTGGTGTTGCACCAGCAGGTCAAAAGTGGCCCTAAGGTGTTGAACATGGTATTCAAGACTCTTGTTGAACACTAAAATATCATCAAAGAAAACCAAGATGAACTTTCTCATGTAAGCCTTGAATATATGGTTCATCAGTCCTTGAAAACTGGAGGGGGCATTAGTTAGACCAAAAAGGCATGACTAAGTACTCATAGTGCCCCGAGTGAGTCCTAAAGGCTGTCTTGTGTATATCTGAGGTATTCATTCTGATCTGATGGTATCCAGCCTTGAGGTCTATCTTAGAATAATCTTTTGAACCTCCTAGCTCATCCAACAGTTCTTCAATAATGGGTATGGGAAACTTGTCGTTAATGGTCAGCTTGTTCAAGGCTCTATAGTCCACACAAAGTCTCCAAGAGCCATCCTTCTTGTTTACCAAAACCACGGGGGAGGCATAGGAACTAGAACTGTATTGGATAATGCCTTGGCTCAGCATCTCTTGTGTCATCTTCTCAATAACTTCTTTTTGAAGGGGTGAGTACCTATAGGGTCGAGAGTTTACAGGCAGGCCACCCTATATCAAGGGAATATGGTGGTCAAACAGCCTTCTTGAAGGAGGTAATTCCTTATGTTCCTCAAACAGCTCCTGGTACCCTTTTAGTAACATTTGAATCTCCATAGGGGCCTCTTCCTGACTTGGAGATGCCTTATTTTCTCTGTCCTCATCCTGACAAACCTTTATCATAAAGATTTGAGCAGTGTTGATTGATACATTGTTGAGGGTCTTAGCATGTACTGCCTTAAATGATGGTGGAATCCCCTGCAATGTGATTGATTTACCTTGGTAGGAGAACTGCATCCATAGTTTAGCAAAGTTGACATGGATGTCCCCTAGTTTACAGAGCCAGTGGATACCAAGTACCACATCACAACTACCTATATGCAGAAAGAGAAAGTCATCTGTGAACACCATGCCCTGCATTAGCCAAGTAAATGCCTTGCTTCGTTTAACTGATTGTATCACCCTTCCATCAGCAACCGAGACATCCTGAGGTTGCATTTGATATACCTTACATCCCAGCCTTTTGGCTGTTTGCTCATTGATGAAGTTGTGGGTTGAACCACTGTCAATGAGAACACTAATGGGTTTCTGCTCAGTGAAGCCTTGGATTCTTAGAGTCTTGTACCCTCTAGATCCATTCAAAGCTTCCAAGGATATCTCACAATTCTCAATAGGTTCAGGCTCCACTTCCTCTTCTTCAACAACCACCTCTAATTCTGTTTCTTCTAGGAAAACCATGGGTCCATCTTCCAGTTCCAAGGCATATAGCTATCTTTTTGCCTTGCACTTGTGCCCTGGTGTGAACTTCTCATCACAGAAGAAACACATCCCATTTGCTCTCTTTTCATCCATTTCAGCTGGTGTCAGCCTCCTCTCCCTGTTACTATCAAAGACTGCAGCCATTGGTTTCTTGTAGGTAGTTTGGCCTCCCTTAAACTGGCTAGTGGTTCCCTGGTTAGAAAATGATTTTGTTGTGTTTGCAGCTGGAATGGTGCCTTAATGGCCTTGCATTGAGCAGCAAAATTGGCTTCCTGCAGCCTAGCCAAATAATAGGCCTGTGGAAGGCTAGTGGGGCTGCCTACCTTAACTGCAGTGCTAAGCTCAGGCTTGAGGTTGTTGAGGAATATGCTGATGGCATGTTCTGTGGAGAGGTTGATTCTAGTCATCACACTCACGAAGGCCTTATGGTAGTCTTTGACAGACCCTGTGTGCTTGATGTTCACCAACTCTGTCATGGGGTCTGAGTACTCAGCCCCAAAGCTATCACAAAGAGCCCATAAGTACTCATCCCAAGTAGGTAGTGGAATTTGGCTCTACTCCTCATGTATCCCAGATGCCACTACAAGGCATGTCCCTCAAAGTGTAAGGACACCAGCTTCATTTTCTGTTGAATGGTAACTTCCTCATCAACAAAAAATTGTTCCACCTTGTACAACCAAGTCCTCAGATCATCCCTATTGAACTTAGGGAACTCGACCTTAGTGTATTTGGTATAAGGTACATTGGGTAAGGGTACCGTAGTGTTATTTGGATTGTTAGGCTGGTTCAATGTGTTATTGTTATACTGGTATGGTGGGGTTGAGTTTGACAGATAGGAGGCTTGGTGATACAAGGGAGGAGGTATGTGGGATGTTTGGGTATAATAGGAGGGATGAAGTTGGCCAGTTTGACTATAGGGTGGGTATTGATATGGCACCCCCAAATGGGGTCCTTGGCTCCAACTTATTGTAGGGGAATAGGTCCTCATATTAGCTGTGGGAGTTGGAAAATTTTGGGGTTGTATGGTCGTGAGTCTTGGGTGAGGAGAAGGCAGATTTGAAAGAACATAAGGTTGGGAAGGATGTATAGGGGGAGTGTTGTTCAATGATGAACGAGCTTTGTATCTGGGGCTGAGCCACAGCTGCATGAATAGGGGTAAGGTTAGCAGCACTGGCTAGGGAGATACTCACAGTTGATCTAAGGTTTTGAGTGAATGTAAGGGCAGGGAAGGGTAAGGTGCTTATGTTTGGAGGAGTGGTGTTGCTGGCGTTAGGTGTAACTAGATCCCCAAAATCAAAAGGTCTATCACTAGGAGAGTATAAATCACCTTCTTCCTGTGGTGTCTTCTTGTCCCGTTCAGGCCTTTTTCCATTATGAATCACCTCGTTGAGGACTTCCCTCAGCTCACTCAAGGACTCCTCTTGGAGCTTGTTGTTCTGTTCCTGGGCAGTTTCCAGCTGCTCCTGTCGAGCTGAAACCTTTGCCATTTCAGTAGAGATCTTGTGTAACGTGTTCATCACTTCATTCATCTCACCCGCCATAGCCACAGAGCCGAGAAAAGTGCTCTGATACCATTGATACAAAAGGCAACGAAACAGTAAAAGAAGAAAATGAAAACTGCGCAAAAATGGAAAAAAGAAGGAAAATAAGGAGAAAAGATAACTAGGGCAGAAGATACGAAGATTCTTATCTCATTGCTTTGTACTAGTACTGATAATTATAATATATATAGGGTGAGTGAGAGGGTATTCCTCTATTGAAACTTGATCCCCTTCCTTACTATACTAATAGGACCTCCCGTATAAAGGACAAAGAAAATTACGGGGTTAATGTGTAATATCTAAAAAATAATTTAAAACTAAGCTGGACTAAAATGTCATTTTTTAAAAGAAGCTCATAACTTCTTATTTAACTAACTTAACCGTCGCGTACTCTTTCTAAAGCGCGAGGTACTACCAACGCAAGTTGCCTCGTATCAGAAAGTATCCTCTCTGTGTGTTGAAAACCCTAATCAAAATTAACCAAAATTTCCCAAATTGCTCGATCTAGAATATTACCATTTTCCAATAGCAAGAAACTAATTCTAATTTCTACATGTTAAAATAAATATGCTTGTTGAATTAATTTAATTAAAAGAAGAAGGAGAAGAGGAGGAGGAGATGATTTATATTAAGAACAAACTAATTCCAATATAAAATATAAAATGGTTAGCCAAAATATAAAATAGTCTCTACGACGCGGAATAGGGAATTTCAAAGTATCTCTTATCGGCTAAACTGCTATTGGTGTTTGATAGCCGTTTAAACCATCTCCTTAAACCCCGCCTGATAAAAATATCCGACATGCTCCTTCGTTACACCTCCCGATATGGCAGTCTCTGCTAAAACCCCAACGACTTCCCTCCCTTCCTTAGACCACCCAAACCCTCAATTCTCTAAACTCCATTCTTCTAAATCTCTAAACTTTTCTCACATCTTCCAAAAATCCCACCTTTTTTCCCTAAAAAAAAACCAGCAAAATTTCCTCCTCAGCTCCTCCTCCACCTCAACCCCCACCACTGACCCCAATTCCCATCTTATCCAGCTATGTTCCCACAACCAGCTACAACAAGCCATAGTATTCTTAATGTCAGTGAAAGAACTTCATGGGACTATAGAAGAAGAAACATTTGTTTTATTAGCTAGGCTTTGTGAATTTAAGAGGGCGTCTAACGAAGCATGTGAAGTTTTTTCATGTATACTTAACTGTATGTCCCAGTTAAGCTTGAGACTAGGAAATGCATTGTTGAGCATGTTTGTTAGGCTGGGGAATTTGGGTGATGCTTGGTATGTGTTTGGGAAAATGGAGGAAAGAGATGTGTTTTCTTGGAATGTTTTGATTGGTGGTTATGCAAAAAATGGTTACTTTGATGAGGCTTTGGATTTGTATCAAAGGATGTTGTGGGTTGGTGTTAGACCTGATGTGTATACGTTTCCTTGTGTTTTGAGGACTTGTGGTGGCTTGCCTGACTGGAAAATGGGTAGGGAGATACATGCTCATGTTTTTAGATTTGGGTATGAGTCGGAAATTGATGTGGTTAATGCTTTGGTTACTATGTATGTGAAATGTGGTGATGTGTTCAATGCGAGGATGGTGTTTGATGGAATGCCTAAGAGAGATAGAATTTCTTGGAATGCTATGATTGCAGGTTACTTTGAGAACGATGAGTTTTCGGAAGGGTTGAAGTTGTTTTCGTCGATGAGGGAATTTGGATTTTTTCCGGATTTAATGACCATGACAAGTGTGGTTTCAGCTTGTGAGGCTCTTGGGGATGAGAGTTTAGGGAAGGCGCTTCATGGGTACGTGTCACGGATGGATTTTTATAGTGATGTTTCGGTGCACAACTCTCTCATTCAACTTTATTCAGCTATTGGGAGTTGGGAGGATGCAGAGAAGATCTTTGATAGGATACAGTGTAAAGATGTAGTTTCATGGACTGCAATGATTTCGGGTTATGAGAGTAATGGGTTTCCTGAGAAGGCTGTGGAGACGTACAAAATGATGGAGCTAGAAGGTGTCATACCGGATGAGATTACTATTGCTTCTGTTCTATCTGCCTGTACTTCATTGGGCCTTCTAGAAATGGGTGTTAAGCTTCATCAACTAGCCGAAAGGAGAGGACTTACAGCATACGTGATTGTTTCAAACACTCTGATCGACTTTTATTCAAAGTGCAACTGTATTGACAAGGCATTGGAAATTTTTCACAGGATACCAGATAAAAATGTCATATCTTGGACATCTATCATTCTTGGTCTTCGGATTAATAATCGCAGTTTGGAAGCTTTGATTCTATTTGGTCAAATGAAACGGTATCAGGATCCCAATACTGTTACCTTAGTGTCTGTCCTCTCTGCATGTTCTAGAATCGGTGCACTGATGTGTGGTAAAGAAATACATGCATATGTATTGAGGAACGGCATGGCATTTCATGGTTTTTTACCCAATGCACTCCTTGACTTCTATGTGAGGTGTGGAAGGATTGGCCCTGCACTGAATCTGTTTAATATGCAGAAAAAGGACGTTACTGCTTGGAATATTTTGCTGACTGGCTATGCTCAGCGAGGGCAAGGTGAACTCGCGATTGAGCTTTTTGATGGAATGCTTACTTCAAAAGTAAAGCCTGATGAGATTACTTTCATTTCTCTGTTACGTGCTTGTAGTAGATCCGGGTTGGTGACCAAAGGCCTTGACTATTTAAATAGCATGGAGAGTAAATATTGCATTGTTCCAAATCTGAAGCATTATGCTTGTGTGGTTGATCTGCTAGGCCGTGCAGGTCTAGTGGAGGATGCTTATGATTTTATTCTATCATTGCCTATGAAACCTGATTCTGCTATCTGGGGGGCTTTATTGAATGCGTGTAGGATCCACAGGCAGGTTGAACTTGGAGAACTAGCAGCTAGACATATTCTTGAAACAGATGAGAGAGGTGTTGGGTATTATGTTCTCCTATGTAACTTCTATTCCGACAGTGGCAGATGGGATGAAGTTGCAACATTAAGGAAGATTATGATAGAAAGAGGACTGACTGTTGATCCCGGTTGCAGCTGGATAGAAGTAAAGGGAAATGTACATGCGTTCCTTAGTGGTGATAATTTCCACCCCCAAATTAAGGAAATCAATGTGGTATTGGAAGGATTTTATGAAAAAATGAAAACAGCACGTCGTAGTGAATCAGAAAGATATACAGTACATGAGGTGGAAGATCCAAAAGCCGAGATCTTTTGTGGACACAGTGAGAGACTGGCTATTGCATTTGGGCTTATAAATACTGCTCCAGGGACACCAATTTGGGTCACAAAGAATCTCTATATGTGCAAGAGCTGTCATGACACAATCAAGTTTATCTCTGAGGTTGTCCGGAGGGAGATTTCAGTTAGAGATACTGAGCATTTCCACCATTTTAAGGATGGAAGATGCACATGTGGGGATGAGAATTATTTGGGAGAAACTTGAAATTCATAATCGAAGAGAACCGAATCACAGTAAGAAATGTTCCTTGTGAGCGAGCAGAGCCAGGTATTTACACATAGAATGGAAGCTGAATTAGCTCCTGGCTAGAGAACTCAATACACCCCCGAAGGTGCTGTTGTTGATATTTAATGATGTGGTAGACTGCTAAATCTCATCCACAGTCCAGCACTGCACGTCTGTTGCTTCCGCAGATAACATCAACTGCCCTTCTGCAGGAATGTTTATTTCCCCCTCTTGAAAGCTAGAACATTGTGAAATGTTTGCAATCTCAAATGACAATTTGGTGATACTCAACATAGAGATG
The DNA here is from genome assembly GCA_005239525.1 of Nicotiana knightiana. Lineage (NCBI taxonomy): Eukaryota > Viridiplantae > Streptophyta > Magnoliopsida > Solanales > Solanaceae > Nicotiana > Nicotiana knightiana. The sequence continues at coordinate 57,098 of ML439595.1, read as the reverse complement.
TCTGATGCACTGTATATAGCACATACCTTTCTTTGTTACTTTAGCGAAGTGGATATAGAAACTTGTATATCTTGGTGGTGGTATGACTTTGCTCAAAGAGCGGGGAAGCTTGTCTAGATTATAGTACATGTTAGAACATGGAGGGTCATGAAAACAAACAAAACTACTTGTCTTTTCAAAATTGTTGACGGAAAGAATTGTGCCAGAAACCTTACCTCTTATCTTTCTGCACGATCCTTAGTAAAACATAACCGAACATGTTATCCTTTTCAAACTCCAAAGGATATTCATATAGCCATTTTATAGAGATCTTTACGTCAAACAACAAGCTGTTATTACAAATCCTTCAAAAAGAATAATAGTACACTATTATACAAAGAAATAAATAAAGCGCGCACCATTCACACACTCATTTTGGTAGCCAACACTCACTAGCAATAACAACCAAATTATATGAACTTAGTTCTATGTATCAGGGCCTACATCTTCACTGCTTTCTTGATTGTTTTGATGGATGATCTTATGAAACCATTACCTCCTACCCGACCTTCATCGCTATCATCACCAACAACTGAGGGCTTCTTCCTTATGCAATCCACTCTCTTTTTCATGCCACTCAAGAGAAGAGATGGGGACGACGGGATACGCCTAAACAACCTGGCACTGTCAGACCTCAAGAGTTCCCTTTCCTTCTCCTTTTCGCTCTTCCTTTCAGTTCTTTCACAGCTGCTAGATCTCCCTACTACTCCCTTAGAAGCAGAACCTACATCACTGGCTCTCCTTTCTGGAATTAATCTGTAGGGTGGAGGATTCCTAGATGGTGTTTTTTGACCCTTAAGCTCCGTTCTTTCTTCCTTTTTTCCAATTTCTCTGTTTGAAAATGATGATTTCCTGGCTGCCATTTCAACAACTTCCTCTCTTTTTGTTGCTTCTAGCTGTTTGGCAGCTTTCTGCGGCTGTTTCACATCCTCAGCTATTTCTGACTCCTCTGATCTGGATTTCTTTATCTCGTTCTGTGGATGTCTGATGTTCTGCTTCCTTGTCGTGCCATCAATCTCATTAGTTTCATCTTCTCCTGCATTAAGTTTTTTCTTATCATTATTGTTCTCCTCAGCAGTCTGAACACTAAAGTTGGTAGGTTCTTGGGAGTTATCCAAAAGCAACTGAAGCCATTTTTCAACATTTCCTTTCCCACGTTGCTTTCTGCTCTCGTCGTCGTCCTCCTCTCTTTCAGCTTCATGAAAAGTGGGAAACCCGGCATCGTATGTTATCCCTTCTTGTATTTCTGTATTTTGAATCTTTTCCTCTGTTGGATCCTCGTCCTTTGCCTGCACAATAACCTTGTCGCGTTGTCTTTCTTTCTCTTGTCCTCCATTTAGACAGAGTTTTGCCTCATATGCTTTCTGCTCCTCGTCCAGAAATACTCTTAGTTCCTTATGCATACTGTCATTGGACTTCATCCCTGGCAAGCATAGAACTCTGTGATTGTCTTTCTCTAATTCTGCCCTTGAGCTGCTGCCAGGAAGACAGAGGAGAGTCTTCTCATCTCCCTCTTCATCTGGAAATTCATCCATTCTTGATCTTTTTCTTGTTTGGTCCCACTCAGGTCTTATCTGTTGCTCGAGTTCATCTCTATATTTAAATCTCTTGTGTAGCTCTCTCTCTGCAGAATAACAAATTGCTCTTTGGGCTTCAAGTCTTGCCATAAGGGCATTAGCTGCTGCCTGATTCAACCTCACTTGTTCTTTATACACAACACTCCTACAAGTAACACAAAGCAACAGAGTAAGAGCATATAATAAAAAATTATATGTATATTTATTCTTAATATATTAAGCATATACATTTTCCGGCTATTATTTTTTGGGCGGCCCACGAATATAATTATCCCTATAATCAAATACTCGTGAATTTTTGTTTTTCTAGTGGACATGTTTTTCAGAGATCTTACTGGTGCATGGCATCTCGAATCATCTTCTCTAGCATAGCTCTATAAGAAGATTGTGCCTCAGCTAGTCTTCGACATTTCTCTGCTCTCCTCCTTTTCTTTATTAGGACTAGCTCCAATTCTTCTACCGCTGCTTTCTCCTCCTCTGTCTTCTGTTTTAATTCACCCACTTCATCATCTAATTTCTGTATTTCTGCCTGCATCTTTGAAGTCTCTTCTCTCTGTCTTAAAGAATCTCTAGCCATTACAATAGCCTGGTATGGATTGCTCACCATGCCTGGATCTTCATTTTCTTTCAAATCCGCCTTTGATCTTTTGTAAGCTGTCACAAAAGAAAAAACTTTAAAAAACAAAACCGAAGAAACAGAGAGTAGTGCAAACAAGGCTTTGGTCTATGCGCTGCTTAGTGGTTAGGTGCATGTCATGAGTTTGAAATTCTGCAAACAAAATCTTGGTAATTAAGTG